>PGWS01038334.1:0-20000 GCA_002896235.1 Cicer reticulatum | reverse complement strand
GCACGTGTGGTTCTGGCCGGGCTTTCCTGAGGTATCTAATAACCTTGCTTCTGCTCGCCGCTGGCGCACCTCTCCTAACTATTGCCCATTTATTCCAGAATAATCTTTTTAGGAGGGACAATTTTACATATTTCTGCCAAATCCTTCTATTATTAAGTATGGCTGGTACCATTTCGATGTGTTTCGATTCTTCCGAACAAGAGAGGTTTGATGCTTTTGAATTCATTGTATTAATTCCACTTCCTACTCGCAGTATGCTCTTTATGATCTTGGCTCATGATTCAATTGCCATGTATTTAGCTATTGAGCCTCAAAGTTTATGTTTTTATGTGATGGTAGCATCAAAAAGAAAGTCTGAATTTTCCACGGAAGCCGGCTCGAAATATTTGATCTTAGGTGCATTTTCCTCTGGAATCTTACTGTTTGGGTACGACCGGACAACTACCGATATCTAAAAATCTCCTTTCTTAGCTTAGAATGTTGTTGTTAAATATATATCGTAATCTATCGGATCGGGTATTACTTAGATGTTAAACTTGCAGACCTCATTGGTGATCTTACGGGGGGAACGAAATATATAAGAATATATAGACTTGTAGAGACCCTCTATGTAGTTGTCTATCTGAGGCGATCGATCTACATCTTTCCTCAAAGCCCTGGGGTTGTGTCTCGATCTCCTACATGCGAAATCTGAGGGACTAGTTCCTATGGAGATTCCCATTGGTCTAATTCCACGCCTTATGACGAAAGGAGAGTCGGCGTGGCGTAAAGTGAAGATTGAGGGAAATAGAGATAAATTCCCTTCTGGGGTATTCCGAAGGTGTAACCTAGGCAACGAAAGAAAAAGGGGCCCGAGACTTCAACTAGAGGAGCGACCAGTTGGTTCACCCAAACCCCAACCCAGCTTCACGCGTTCTCCAGGTCCGAAGGGATCTAGTGCCCAACTACCGACTCCTTCCGGAATTGCGTTATCGCAGTCGAGCCAAGAATGGCCGTTAGTGGACACCTACCACTTTTCACCGGTTAGAGAGGCCCTCTTTAATACATTAAGAAAAGATGTTCACAGGGGCCAGAAAGACTCGGTCATAGGAACTTAGACCGCCTACGCGCTGGTAAACGAAAACCACCTCGACCGGATCAGAGTAAACAACAATGTCGAATCAGGCCGCCCCTTGCCTTGAAAGAATTCACAGGCGGCCACCATAAAAAATTCAATCAATAAGGGGAGATCTGCTGCTTACTACTCACGGAAACATCCGACCTATACTATATTCAAGTCGTCCGCTTATCTTTCTGATCTCTCTTCCTTCGATTTATCAGATATTTGGCTTTGACCAATTCAAGGTGAAAAAAAATGGGGTTGGCTAAAGCTAAAAAAGGGGAAGAGAGGATAGCTTAGGGGTACGCTCACTTCTGCATTTTTTTAGGTTATCGAGATTATCAATCGCTCTTTTTAGTGGGGAGGAATAGTGCGTGAATGGCGGTTCTCAGACGAGGGAATCGTTCCTCTCTAAAAAAAAAGATAGGCTAGAACGAATGCTTCTATCGATAGAGCTTTCACGTTTCATATAGAATAGTTTTTTTGCCTTTCCATTCCGTTCTTACTATATCATGGGCAGTTGGGTTGGAATCCGTGTGATGGTTCGAGAGTAAAATATTCTTTGCGTCCATCTTCGGCCTTGTGTTAGAAATGTCCCGCGGGACTGAGTTAGTGGTCGAGTCGTTTTTGGTAATTGACACCCGTCGCATTAGTTTCAATTCATATGTTACCATTCATAGTGAAGTAGCCCTTTTTGATGTCTTAGTGCCTTATTCTATCTATCAAAGTCTTTCTTTGTCTATAGCTCGGGTCAGTCCCCCGTGGTCTGCTTTGATTTTCTCGAACAGTGCCGGCCCGCATAAGGGACTCTCGTGCGAGCCATACAATGTTCCCAGGCAGGAACTGCTCCTTTCCTTGAGCTCCCTA
Organism: Cicer reticulatum; assembly: GCA_002896235.1. Lineage (NCBI taxonomy): Eukaryota > Viridiplantae > Streptophyta > Magnoliopsida > Fabales > Fabaceae > Cicer > Cicer reticulatum. The sequence continues at coordinate 18,034 of PGWS01038334.1, read as the reverse complement.
TTTAGTTCCTCCCATCCCATGCGTTGATCTCGAAACGGCCCTCCAGCATGTCTCATATCGCGTCCGTCACCACAGCAGCGCATCCCCAGATAGATACTTGCCATTGTGACTTGGTCGTAAAAAGGGGCACAAACAAAAAGTACTATTCCATATCCCAAAAGTCTTCGATCCTTAGCATCTCGGGTGCCAACGAATGCCTTTGGTTTCGCTTCATTCGAACCATCTCCGTCGAGCCACTGCTTACGGCCTTTTGTAGTATGGGGACCTCGCACCTATTCTCTAAAGCTTGCCACCCGTGGAAGGTCACACAAGAAGGCTATTCGACCGACAAAACTTAGGAATTAGTGCGTGCTGAAAAAAATTGACTTTTCTTTCTATTCTAAGTGAAGGGCTGGAGAAAGAATCTTGCATCTATCTCGAGTTGCTCCCTTGAGCGATCTATCCCTGGTTTGTGACGTCGAGTTTGCTCTATTCTCTTAGCTCGGGCTCCTATCAAGCTTAGCTTCGCGTATGATAATGATAGCGGCATTCTTTTTTTTTTGTTTTGGGGAGGAAGTCGCTCGCTAGTGCACTGCACCTCACCCAAGGTTCACGTCGCTAGGTCAATTCATGCTTCGACGCACTCCCGCCTCGTGTTTTTGACAGAGTGTTGTGCCATACTTCGAGAATTACACGGTTCGGAGGAACTCTAACTCATTGGGGTGAAAACTCCTTCTTCCAATCCCGTAGAGAGGCCCGGAAGAATTGATTGAGAATAACAAGACGATTGACCAATTGAATCATCTTAAATTAAAAGACATCATGCCCTAGACGCGAAGGTGAGTAAGAGAGCCGGGTGAATTCTGCGAAGATAGAAGAGCGGACTTCTGAGGAGACTGGAAGCCTATAAATAATAGGAATGGCAAACTGGAACCTCATCCTTCAAAGGTTTGGTGTATATGTGTCCTATTCGTAACGACCCCGACCTTGCGTCAGGGAAAGTGGGAAAAAGCCTAAGACTCTACGGGCTAGCCGGGCCTAAAGGAGCTTATAAAATTCCACCTATGTAGTGACTCGCATTCAACAACTAAGAGTCTTCCTTCTCATCTCCTTATTTGGAATTCAATTCTTCTTCATTTCCCACCCTAGCCGCCCTTCCTTAACAAGATGGCTCGGAGCAAGCCAAGCAAAGTCTTACGTTATCTACTATCTTTTTTTGTAGAAAGAGGGGGGGGGGGGGGGGGTAGCACACAATGAAATAGGTGGAGAGTCACATTTCTTTATAAAGCCCAAAAGCCCGTTTAGCCCTTCGGACTAAGGCGTGACCATAGGATCTCACAGTGTCGGAATGAGTTGAAGATGAGATGTGGTGTCCGGTCGGATAGGGCGAGGCAAGAAGGGGAACAAGGATCAAAACAGGCATGATGCTTAGGGCGGCCTCTTTCATTTCCTGACGTTGGGTTCAATTCGCGAACGAGACAAGTTTAGCTAGGAGCCCTCCTTATTGCCCAGCCCCTTCTTAGTTGCCGAAGTATAGGCCCGCGTGAGATCAAAGTAACCTGCCCGTCTGTTCGCTTTGTTTTGGTCTTGACGTGCTTTGAAAAACATAGATATATTATTTGCACTAGAACACTGACGATAGACCCACCGGGAACATATTCACTACTAGGCATTGACATCTTAATGCGTTGCAATCAGGACATTGATCGATCTTTATGCGTCCCATCCCAGCAGCTATACAATCTGAATCGGCTACCAGTACCTATTAAGTTAAGACCCGCTCGAGTTCTTGAGACGGGGACGGGCACCCCAGTGCAGGCCAATTTAAGTGCAGGTTGGAGACCTGGTTCGAGATGCATATCTTGAAAGAGAGCCATCACCTCGTCCAACATCCCTTCCTTTTCAATAGTCAATTCGAGAGCCAAATCCAAAAGCTTAATTAAAAAAGCAGTTGATCTGATCCAATTCCCGATGCATATGGCAAAATCTGGTTGAAGCCCCCAAATGGGAACCTATCGAACGGTCATTTTTAGTAGTGTTGCTCGCTATAAATATCTTTTTGAGGACAGCGGACGTCAAAAATTGTAGTGAATTATGAATCTTCTTCTCAGAAAGACCATCGAAGAAGAGCATATCCACCTTGAAGACCTTCTGGAAAGTCGCCTATGGAAAGAGCATACCCAACCAATATGAGCCTGTCCGAGACTTGCCATTCCCATGGAATAAAGTTTCCTGGCGTATTGATTCATTACCGACAGAATGGAATATGTTTGCTTCTATTCCCTCCCTCCGAGCGATTAACCGTGATTGTATAGCTGTACGGAATCCCTGGGGAGTTAAGGGATGGGTGAAAGAGGAGGGGGTCGAAGAACTACTTCAAGTCATCCATAAGATTCCATACCTTTATGGCTATACGGAAGGGCGGAATGGATCATCAGAGGGTGGAAATTTACTCCAATTGGAATACTGGCTTTTCAATAGGGATTGCATGCCCATTTTAGGGATTAACCACTTCACGGGAGAGAACACGAGGGATGAGGGACGATCGGCCTACGGACTAGTCATCATCGGTTTACCTGCTTGCTGAAACCACCCTCCATAGCCGATTGGATGGTTGGATAGCCACTCAAGTCTTCACTATACTTCCTGTATTGTATCCCACTGCCCTCTCTATCTCTCTCGACCCATTCACCGGAGTATGTTGGGCTGGAATGCCTCCATTCCCATCTCTTTATGATTTATGGGCCTTCTCGCTATGAGATATTCCCGGCGCAGAAGCATATTCATGCATAATACTAAAATATGAATTTACCCTCTCCATATAGGGGTAGGAATCCCTAGAAGAGGATAGAAGGTCCATTTTGTCATCAGTGGAAAAGCATGCGTGATAAGGATACTCCTCTATGCGAATGTTCTTGCTTTCAAAGGATGGGGAGGAGGAAGGGAGTTTCGGGAACAAAGCCCCAGATTTTAAAGTGAAGCCCTACCCTAGTAATATCTTTCCCTATCTAAGCTATATCAACATAGCCAACTATAAAACAAATGCGCTTGTCAATTAATTCTTGGTGTAATACGTAAATGATTGGTGTCAGAATTTTTCACTGATCAGTCTCATCCGTGTAAGAATTAGGAATTCGTCTTCCAACTCGTCTCGGAATGGGCGTTATGGCAAAGAACAAGAAGAACACAAAAGGAGGAATTTTTCCAATAGTAACAAATGGTGCCTCCACAGGTTGACATCCGATCCAACCTAGTAGTAAGCAATCCGCCAAAAGCAACAAAAATATTCCTTGGTGAATAGGGCTAAAACTTGAACTAAGCACGTACATACTTTAAAAAAAAGGTAAAGCCAACAGACATATAAAAACAGGTGCTATTGCGGCTACACCTCCCGATTTGTCAGGTATACTACGAAGAATGGCATGGATCGGTAGGAAATACCATTCCGGCACAATATGAGGCGGGGTGGGCATCAGATTAGCAGGTATATAATTGTCGGGATGCCCCAAAATATTAGGAGCATAAAAAATCCAAATGGAAAAAAAGATAGCAAAAGCTACCCAACCTACTAGATCCTTTACATAAAAATAAGGGTAAAAAGATATTTGATCCATCTCTGAATGTACACCCAATGGATTATTTGATCCATATTGATGCAATGCGGCCAGATGAAGAAGATTGGCGCCTACTAAAATAAAGGGGAGTAAATGATGAAGACTAAAAAAACGATTTAAGGTGGCATTGTCCACGGAGAAACCACCCCAAAGCCAAGTAATTATGGTATCTCCTACTACAGGTATGGCGCTAGCTAAGCTTGTAATTACTGTAGCTCCCCAAAATCTCATCTGACCCCAAGGTGGTACGTATCTTGTAAAAGCTGCCACAATCATTAATAGGAAGATTACAACTCCAAGACACCGAACAAATTCCCTAGGACTGCTATAACTCACATGATATAGACCACGAAAAATATGAAGGTGAACCACAATGAGAAACATACTTGCCCCATTAGCATGCATATAACGGAGCAACCAGCCCCCTTCAACATCTCTCATAACGTGTTCTACGCTGTTGAAAGCTAGATCCACATGAGGTGTGTAATGCATAGCTAAAAAAACGCCAGTCACTATTTGAATTACTAAACAAATACCAGCTAACGAACCGAAGCCCCACCAAATAACTGAGATTGCTCGGGGTTGGATAATCTATCAAATGTTGATTAAGTGTGGAGGATATAGGTTGTTTTAGAAGAGATAATCGTTGGTTCCTTATAGTCATTTTTAACTCTGGTTCCCCCACCTTTTTTCGTTATGTGGCCCTACTTAAAAAGAAGAAATAATCAATTATTTATAGTACATTTTATTTCTGCCAACTCCGAAGGATGGATGGGGTATACAACGAAAGAAGCGAGCGTCGAAGGGGTCATCCTGGGTTACTGAAGAGTCGTCCGACTGCTCGGTGACCGAATTTGAGGGGTTTTTACTGCTTTCTCTTCTCCCCAGCACTCTCGGACTGATCATCTTACTCAAACAAAGCAAGCTTAGGAATGAATCTAATGGAAATTTAGGTCTCTGTCGCTTGGAAGATATTCTTTCCTCTTCGTGATAAGAGGGCAAAGGTGTTGTGGGAAAGAATTCTAAAAGGAGAGAGATTCGTCCACAAGCGGGACAGAGTGCGACCCTAAGCAATTGGAGGTCCTCGTCCATCTCTTGGGTGGCGTCCATATCATCGAAACGTTTCCTGTTCGATTAACATAGCTTAATTTGAATAGGATGACTCAGCGTCAGGAAAAGTCAAGTAACCCCTTTTGCCTTGAAATATTTGGTTTCGCTGCGCTTGATCAATCAAAAAGCTTTTTTTTTTTTGAATTAATCCCTTTTTTTTGAAGTGAGAGGGAGGCTGTGAGTCGCCTGGGCTACGGATTGTCGGTTGAGTTTGATTCTCGAAATCACCTCTTGAGAAAAAAAGTCCCTGGGTCCGACCCAAAAAATGAATAGGAATTGGTCGCGGGCGAGGGTCTTTCATTAAAGGGGGGGGGGGGGGGGGGGAATAGGGGTGTCCGCCTTGCGCAACTTTAGAAAGGAGATAATTTCATAAAGTAACTCTCTCCAACCTTTTCTATCTATCCTTAGAAGTTGGGCGAGATAAAGTAAATATGATATTTGCGTTGGTTTTTCAAACGAAACTAAGCACTTTTTTTTTCTTTATCATTCGGAAGGCTCAGTCCCACACTCTGACTTCAATGATGGGAACAACCCCCGGACTCCGGCGCTCCAATGAACAACAGTTCTCCGCCTTAATTTATTTATAATAGTGGTCGATCCCTCGGGAGTTACATTCGTAACTTAATGTTATGTTCACGTTCACGCAGTGATATTATATCCAATCCAAGAGTACTACCCTGTACGTAGTCTATGTCTGGGGAGCATACTTGACAGGAGATAGACACAGGCGGTAGATAGGTCCCCCACTTTGATTCCTGCCCGTTAGCATCTCCGATCCGAGATAAGGGATTACTCCGTTAGGTCTTTTCGGTCCGGAGCCGGCTGATAGTGGACCTACTTACCTTGCTTGTGGACCAACTGCAGAGCTAACCCTTGTTTTATGGGTTTGGCGGTTGCTACCAAGACGATTTCTTTATGCCCATCAAAGGACCTCGAGATGCTAATCCACGAAAAATGATACGAGAAATTCGAAAGAACTCATATACGGAATGAGGGCGACCCGTGGAAATACATCGGTTTCTTACTCGTGCAAAGGAACTATTTCTTGGCAACTTGGACAACTTATAACGAAGTTTGTCCCGCATATCACAAGGAAGATCGGAATATTTACAAAAGGCTTTATAAAGCTTTCGTCTCAATTCATATTTAGCCGCGAGCAATCTGCGTTTGTGATCTCATATATTTCGCTTCTCCGACATCTCTTACTGAGTTTCTCCCTCATATTTTAGCAAAAAGCCGCTCCATGGTGGTACGGAACACATTCTAATTCCCACTGAAGTGATTAATCCCTAAAATGGATGGCCTCTGGAATTTTTTGGCGATTTTTGTACCCATCGATGGTAGTGGACCAAATTCTGTATTTTTGGACCAAACGATGGCCAATGTTTGAAATCGGACCCAGAACCCTAAACACAGTTATAAATTCAGGAGAAAAATGCTATAATAAGAGTCTTCTGGTCCTCGATTTCATATGGATTTTTCGGGTGATTTTCGTACCCTCGACAAAAATGGACCGAATCAATATTTTCAGACCAGACGATGGCTAGTGTCTGAAATCTGGCGCGGAACCCGAAACACGGCTATAAATTTTGGAGAAGAATGCTATAAGGGCCTCCCGGCCCTCGATTTCATCTGGACTTTTTTAGCAATTTTCGTACCACCCTACAAAATGGACCAACGTCCATAGTTTCAGACCAACGATGGTTAGTGTTTGAAATCTGAGAAAGAACACGAAACAAAGTTATAATTTAGGAGAAGAATGCTATAAGGTCTCCTGGTCCTCGATTTCATCTAGACTTTTCGGGCAATTTTCGTACCACCGACAAAAATGGACCCAAATCCGTATTTTCTTACAAGACGATGGCTAATATTGGAAGTATGATGCGAAACCCGAAACACAATTATAAATTTTGGAGAATAATGCTATAAGGGTATCCTGGTCCTCGATTTCATCAGGTCTTTTCGGGCAATTTTTGTACCACCCAACAAAAATAGACCGAAAATCGTATTTTCGAACCAGATGATGGCTAGTGTTGGAAATCTGGCGCGGAACCCGAAACACAATTTATAAATTTTGGTGAAGAATGTTATAATGGTCTCCCGGTCCTCGATTTCATCTGGACTTTTCGGGCGATTTTCATACCACCCGACTAAAATGGACCGAAATCCGTATTTTCGAACAAGACGATGGCTAGTGTTTCAAATCTAACGCAGAACCCGATTTCAGTTGGACTTTTCGGGCGACTTTCGTACCCATCGACGGTAATGGACCAACATTTGTGTTTCCGTACTAGACGATGGATAGTGTTTGAAATTTGGCGCGGAACCCGAACAAAGTTATAAATTGTGGGAAGAATGCTATAATGGTCTCCTGGTCCTCGATTTCATTTGGACTTTTCGAGCGACTTTCGTACCCCTTGACAAAAAAGGACCAACATCTTTATTTTCGGACCAAACGATGGCTAGTGTTTGAAATCTGGCGCGGAACCTGAAACATGGTTATAAATTTTAGAGAATAATGCTATAAGAGTCTCTCAGTCATCGATTTCATCTAGACTTTCTGGCGATTTTCGTTCCACCGACAAAAATGGACCGAAATCGGGAGGTACGAAGTCCCCGATTTCATCTAGACTTTTCCGGAAATTTTCGTACCACCCGACAAAATAGAACGAAATTCGTATTTTTAGACCAAATGAAGGCTAACGTTCAAAATATGACCTGAATCACAATTATAAATTTAGGAGAATAATGCTTTTGAATTATTAAATTATTTGACAACTCTAGTTTGTTAAATGTTATTATTATATTCGTTTTATAGTTTTACTACATAACGAAGATAATAATAACATATAATAAAATAGTGTTGCCAAATAAAGTAATAATTACACATTAATTTTACAACTCAATTTGTTATAGGTTATTATTATTGTCGTTATTTAGTACAACAACAAAACAAAATAATAATAATAACGTATAATAAAACAGAGTTGTCAAATAAATATATATTTATTAATTTATTTGATAATTATATTTTGTTAAAAGTTATTATTATCTTCATTTTAAAGGTTGACTGCATAACGAAGATAGTAATATCATTTAATAAAATAGACTTGTCAAAATAAATATGTAATTATTACTTTATTGACAACTCTAATTTATTTTATGTTATTATTATCTTCGTTCATAGTTTTACTTCATAACAAAGATAATAATAACATATAATAAAATAGAGTTGTTAAATAAAGTAATAATTACATATTTCTTTTACAACTCATTTTTGTTATGTGTTATTATTATTTTCGTTATTTAGTACCACTACAAAACGAAGATACTAATAACATATAATAAAAAAGAGTTGTCATATAAATATGTAATTAATACTTTATTTGGCAATTCTATTTTATTATTTGATACTATTATATTTGTCATGTAGTTGTACTTTATAACGAAGATAATAGAAACATATAATAAAATAGAGTTGTCTAATCAAATATTCATTACGTATTTATTTTGACAACTCTATTTTGTTATATATTGTTATTATCTTTGTTTTTATAGTTTGTTTTCATAATGAAGATGATAATAACATATAATAAAAATAGAGTTGTCAAATAAATATGTATTTATTTGTTTATTTGACAACTCAATTTTGTTCTATGTTATTATTATGATCGTTTTATAGTTCTACGTCATAACTAATATAATAATAACATATAATAAAATAGAGTTGTCAAACAAATAAGTTTATACCGAAGTTAATAATAACATATAACAAAATAGAGTTGTCAATAAAGTAATAATTACATTTTATTTGCAACTCAATTTTCTTATATGTTTTTATTATTTGTGTGTTATAATGTACTAAATAACGAAAATAATAAACATATAACAAAATCAAGTTATAATTAAATACAAAACGAAGATAATAATAATATATATTAAAAGGTGTTGTCAAATAAAATATTTAGTATATTACATTATTTGACAACGCTATTTTATTTAATGTTATTATTATCTTCGTTTTATAATGTTTTATTTCATAATAAAGATAATAATAACATATAATAAAATAGAGTTGTCGAATAAAATAATAATTACTTATTTATTTTATAACTCAAAATTTATATGTTATTATTATCTTCAGTTACAACATAGTAAAAAATATAAAACGAAGATACATAACATATAATAAAATAGAGTTGTCAATAAAAATGTAACTATTAATTTATTTGATAATTCTATTTTAACATATAATAATAACATATAACGAAGATAGTAATAAGATATAATTAAAAAGAGTTGTCAACTAAATATTAAGTATTACTTTATTTCACAACTCTATTTAATTATATTTTAGTATTGTCTTCGTTATTGAATTACAACTATATAACGAAAATAATAATAACATAAAATATAGTAGAGTTGTCAAATAAATTAATAAGTACATATTTATTTTGATAAAACTCAATTTTATTATATGTTATTATTATCTTCGTTAAGTATTAAAACAATAAAATGAAGATATAATAACATATAATATAATAGTGTTGTCAAATAAAGTAATAATTACTTATTTATTAGACAACTCTTTTTTATTAAATATTATTATTATCTTCGTTTTGTAGTTGTACTTAATAACGAAGATAATAATAAAATAAGTAATAAAATAGAGTTGTCAAATAAGTAATTATTTCATATTTATTTGACAACTCAAATTTATTATATTATATTATTATCTTTATTATTAAGTATAATTATAAAACGAACATAATAATAATATATAATAAAATAGAATTGTCAAATAAATTAATTTGACATATTTATTTGACAACTCAATTTTGTTATATGTTTTTATTATCTTTGTTATTAAGTACAACTACAAAAACGAAGATAATAATAACATTTAATAGAGAAGATTAAAATAACATATAATAAAATATTATTTTCAAATAAAGTAATAATTATATCTTTATTTGACAACTATATTTCATTATATGTTATTATTATGATCGTTTTGTAGTAATATTTTGCAATGAAGATAACCTTATATACTATAACCCGAACCTCAAACCTAAAACCTTAAAAGTCCAGATGAAATTGAGGACCGAGAGACCCTTTTAACATTCTTCTCCTCAATTTATAATAGTGTTTCAGGTTCTGCATCAGGGTTTCAAACACTAGCCATCGTCTGGTTTGAAAATACAGATTTTGATCCATTTTTGTCGAGGGGTACGAAACTCGCCCGAAAAGTTCAGATGAAATCGAGGACCGAGAGTCCCTTATAGTATTCTTCTTCTTAATTTATAACAGTGTTTCCATTTTCGAGTCAGATTTCAAACACTAGCCATCATCTTGTTTGAAAATACGTTGAGTCAGGTGGTACAAAATCGCCCGAAATATCCAGATGAATTCGAGGACCAGGAGACTCTCATAGCATTCTTCTCCTAAATTTATAACTGTGTTTCATTTTCCGCGTCAGATTTCAAACACTATCCATCATCTTGTTCGAAAATACGGATTTCGGTATGTTTTGTCTGGTGGTACAAAAATTGCCCAAATAGGCCAGATGAAATTGAGGACCATGAGAGCCATATAGAATTCTTCTCCTAAATATATAATAGTGTTTTCAAGTTCCATATCAGATTTCAAACACTAGCCATCGTCTTGTCCGAAAAATACAGATTTAGTCTATTTTAGTAGAGGGTCGTCGAAAATCGTACGAAAAGTCCAAATGAAATCATGAATCGAGAGACCCTTTTCACATTCCTCTCCTAAATATATAACAGTGTTAAAGGTTTTGCTTGAGATTTCAAACACTAGCCATCGTCTGGTTTGAAAATACAGATTTTGGTCCATTTTTGTCGAGTGGTACGAAAATTGCCGAAAAGTCCAGATGAAATCGAGGATCGAGAGACCCTTATAGCATTCTTCTCCTAAATGTATAACAGTGTTTCAGGTTTTGCTTCAGATTTCAAACACTAGCCATCGTCTAGTTCAAAAATACCGATTTAGATCCATTTATGTCGGGTGGTACGAAAATAACCAGATGAAATCGAGGACCAAGAGACTCTAATAGCATTCTTCTTCTAAATTTATAATTGTGTTCCGGGTTCCGCTTCAGTTTTCAAACATTATCATTGTCTTGTTCGAAAATACGAATTTCGGGTCCATTTTTGTTGGGTGGTACGATAATCTCCCCAAAACATTGTTATATATTTAGGAGAAGAATTCTTTAAAGCTCTCCCGGTCCTTCATTTCATCTAGACTATTCAGGCGATTTTCGATCCACCCGACAAAAATGGACCGAAATCCGTATTTTCGGACCAGACGATTGCTAGAGTTTGAAATTTGACATGGAACCCGAAATACAGTTATAAATTTAGAAGAAGAATGCTATAAGGGTCTCTCGGTCATCAACTTCATATGGACTTTTCGGGCGATTTTGTACCCCTCGACAAAAATGGACTAAAATCTATATATCGGGACCAGACGATGGCTAGTGTTTGAAATCTGACCAGGAATCCGAAACACTGTTATATATTTAGGAGAAGATTGATATAAGGGTCTCCCGGTCGTAGATTCATAGGGCATTTTGGGTGATTTCGTACCACCCGACTTAAACGGACCGAATTCATATTTTTTGAACAAACAATGGCTAGTGTTTAAATCCGACACGGAACTCGGAAAACATTTATAAATTTAGGAGAAGAATGCGATAAGAGTCTCTTGGACCTCGATTTATCTGGTCTTTTCAGAAGACTTTCTTACCCCTCGACAAAAAAGGACCGAAATCTATATTTCGGACCAGACGATAGTAAGTGTTTGAATCTGGCGCTGAATTTAAAAACCAGTAATAAACTTTGGAGAAGAATGCTATAAGGGTCTCCGGGTTCTCGATTTCATTTGGGCTTTTCGGGCGTTTTTCGTACCTTCCGACAAAAATGGACCGAAATCAGTATTTTTGAACAAGACGATGGTTAGTGTTTGAATATAAGGCAGAACCCGAAACAAAGTTATAAATTTAGAAGAAAAAATAATAAAGGTCATTTGGTCCCGATTTTCACCTGGACTTTTCAGGCGATTTTCGTACCCATCGATGATAATGGACCAAATTCTGTATTTTCGGACCAAACAATGGCCAATTATTGAAATCGGACCCGGAACCCTAAACACAGTTATAAATTCAGGAGAAAAATGCTATAATAAGAGTCTTCTGGTCCTCGATTTCATATGGATTTTTCGGGCGATTTTCGTACCCCTCGACAAAAATGGACCGAAATCAATATTTTCAGACCAGACGATGGCTAGTGTCTGATATCTGGCGCAGAACCCGAAACACGGCTATAAATTTTGGAGAAGACTGGTATAAGGGCCTCACGACCCTCGATTTCATCTGGACTTTTCTGGCAATTTTCATACCACCCAACAAAAATGGACCAATGTCCATAGTTTTAGACCAAACGATGGTTAGTGTTTGAAATCTGACGAAGAACACGAAACAAAGTTATAAATTTAGGAGAAGAATACTATAAGGGTCTCCTGGTCCTCGATTTAATCTAGACTTTTCGGGAAATTTTCGTTCCACCCAACAAAAATGGACCGAAAATCGTATTTTCGGACCAGACGATGCCTAGTGTTGGAAATCTGGCGTGGAACCCGAAACACAAATATAAATTTTGGTGAAGAATGCTATAATGGTCTCTCGGTCCTCGATTTCATCTGGACTTTTCGGGAGATTTTCCAACTAAAATAGACCGAAATCCGTATTTTCGAACAAGACTATGGCTAGTGTTTCAAATCTAACGCAGAACCCGATTTCATTTGGACTTTTCGGGCGACTTTCGTACCCATCGACGGTAATGGACCAACATCTGTGTTTTCGGACTAGACGATGGATAGTGTTTGAAATCTGGCGCGGAACCCGAAACAAAGTTATAAATTGTGGGGAAGAATGCTATAATGGTCTACCGGTCCTCGATTTCGTTTGGACTTTTCGAGCAAATTTCGTACCCCTTGACCAAAAGGACCAAATTCTGTATTTTCGGACAAAACGAAGGCCAATGTTTGAAATCGGACCTGGAACCCTAAACACAGTTATAAATTCAAAAGAAAAATGCTATAATAAGAGTTTTCTGGTCCTCGATTTCATATGGATTTTTCGGGTGATTTTCGTACCCCTCGACAAAAATGCACCGAAAACAATATTTTCAAACCAGAGGATGGCTAGTGTCTGAAATCTGGTGCGGAACCCGAAACACGACTATAAATTTTGGAGAATAATGCTATAAGGGCCTCCCGGCCCTCGATTTCATCTGGACTTTTCTGGCATTTTTTGTACCACCCATCAAAAATGGAGCAATGTCCATAGTTTCAGACCAAACGATGGTTAGTGTTTGAAATCTGACGAACAACACGAAACAAAGTTATAACTTTAGGAGAAGAATGTTATAAGGGTCTCCTGGTCCTCGATTTCATCTAGACTTTTCGGGCAATTTTCGTACCACCCGACAAAAATGGACCGAAATCCGTATTTTCTTACAAGATGATGGCTAATATTTGAAATCTGATGCGAAACCCGAAACACAATTTTAAAATTTTGGAGAAAGAATGCTATAAGGGTATCCTGGTCCTCGATTTCATCAGGTCTTTTCGGGCAAGTTTTGTACCACCCAACAAAAATAGACCGAAAATCGTATTTTCGGACCAAACGACGGCTAGTGTTGGAAATCTGGCGCGGAACCCGAAACACAATTATAAATTTTGGTTAAGAATGCAATAATGGTCTCCCGGTCCTCGATTTCATCTGGACTTTTCGGGCGATTTTCATACCACCCGACTAAAATGGACCGAAATCCGTATTTTCGAACAAGACGATGGCTAGTGTTTTCAAATCTAACGCAGAACCGATTTCATTTGGACTTTTCGGGAGAATTTGGTACCCATCAACGGTAAAGGGACCAACATCTGTATTTTCGACTAGACAATGGATAATGGTTTGAAATTCTGGCGCGGAACCCGAAACAAAGTTATTAAATTGTGGGGAAGAATGCTATAATGGCCTCCGGCCCTCGATTTTCATTTGGACTTTTCGAGCGACTTTCGTACCCTTGACAAAAAAGGACCAATATCTGTATTTCGGACCAACCAATGGCTAGTGATTGAAATCTGGCGCGGAACCTGAAACATGGTTATAAATTTTAGAGAATAATGCTATAAAGAGTCTCTCTGTCCTCGATTTCATCTGGACTTTTCTGGCGATTTTTCGTACCCATCGATGGTAATGGACCAAAATTCTGTATTTTCGGACAAAACGATGGCCAATGTTTGAAATCGGACCTGGAACCCAAAACAAAGTTATAAATTCAAAAGAAAAATGCTATAATAAGAGTCTTCTGGTCCTCGATTTCATATGGATTTTTCGGGTGAATTTCATACCCCTCGACAAAAATGGACCGAAATCAATATTTTCAGACCAGACGATGGCTAGTGTCTGAAATCTCGTGCGGATCCCGAAACACGACTATAAATTTTGGAGAAGAATGCTATAAGGGCCTCCCGGCCCTCGATTTCATCTGGACTTTTCTGGCAATTTTCGTACCACCCAACCAAAATGGACCAAATGTCCATAGTTTCAGACCAAACGATGGTTAGTGTTTGAATTCTGATGAAGAACACGAAACAAAGTTATAACTTTAGGAGAAGAATGTTATAAGGGTCTCCTGGTCCTCGATTTCATCTAGACTTTTCGGGCAATTTTCGTACCACCCGACAAAAATGGACCGAAATCCGTATTTTCTTTCAAGACGATGGCTAATATTTGAAATCTGATGCGAAACCCGAAACACAATTATAAATTTTGGAGAAGAATGCTATAAGGGTATCCTGGTCCTCGATTTCATCAGGTCTTTTCGGGCAAGTTTTGTACCACCACAACAAAAATAGACCGAAAATCGTATTTTCGGACCAGACGACGGCTTGTGTTGGAAATCTGGCGCGGAACCCGAACACAATTATAAATTTTGGTGAAGAATGCAATAATGGTCTCCCGGTCCTCGATTTCATCTGGACTTTTCGGGCGATTTTCATACCACCCGACTAAAATGGACCAAAATCCGTATTTTCGAACAAGACGATGGCTAGTGTTTCAAATCTAACGCAGAACCCGATTTCATTTGACTTTTCGGGAGAATTTTCGTACCATCAACGGTAAGGGACCAACATCTGTATTTTCGGACTAGACGATGGATAATGTTTAAAATCTGGCGCGGAACCCGAAACAAAGTTATAAATTGTGGGGAAGAATGCTGTAATGGTCTCCCGGTCCTCGATTTCATTTGGACTTTTCGAGCGACTTTCGTACCCCTTGACAATAAAGGACCAACATCTGTATTTTCGGACCAAACGATGGCTAGTGATTGAAATCTGGCGCAGAACCTGAAACATGGTTATAAATTTAGAGAATAATGCTATAAGAGTCTCTCAGTCCTCGATTTCATCTGGACTTTTCTTGCGATTTTCGTACCCATCGATGGTAATGGACCAAATTCTATATTTTCGGACAAAACGATGGCCAATGTTTGAAATCGGACCCGGAACCCTAAACACAGTTATAAATTCAGGAGAAAAATGCTATAATAAGAGTCTTCTGGTCCTCGATTTCATATGGATTTTTCGGGTGAATTTCGTACCCCTCGACAAAAATGGACCGAAATCAATATTTTCAGACCAGACGATGGCAGTGTCTGAAATTCTCGTGCGGAACCCGAAACAAGACTATAAATTTTGGAGAAGAATGCTATAAGGGCCTCCGGCCCTCGATTTCATCTGGACTTTTCTGGCAATTTTCATACCACCCAACCAAAATGGACCAATGTCCATAGTTTCAGACCAAACGATGGTTAGTGTTTGAATTCTGACGAAGAACACGAAACAAAGTTATAACTTTAGGAGAAGAATGTTATAAGGGTCTCCTGGTCCTCGATTTCATCTAGACTTTTCGGGCAACTTCGTACCACCCGACAAAAAATGGACCGAAATCCGTATTTTCTTACAAGACGATGGCTAATATTTGAAATCTGATGCGAAACCCGAAACACAATTATAAATTTTGGAGAAGAATGCTTATAAGGGTATACTGGTCCTCGATTTCATCAGTCTTTTTGGGCAAGTTTTGTACCACCCAACAAAAATAGACCGAAATCGTATTTTCGGACCAGACGATGGCTAGTGTTGAAAATCTGGTGCGGAACCCGAACACAATTATAATTTTTGGTGAAGAATGCAATAATGGTCTCCCGGTCCTCGATTTCATCTGGACTTTTCGGGCGATTTTCATACCACCCGGCTAAAATGGACCGAAATCCGTATTTGTCGAACAGACGATGGCTAGTGTTTCAAATCTAACGCAGAACCCGATTTCATTTGGACTTTTCGGGAGAATTTCGTACCCATCAACGGTAAGGGACCAACATCTGTATTTTCGGACTAGACGATGGCTAATGTTTAAAATCTGGGGCGGAACCTGAAACAAAGTTATAAATTGTGTGGGAAGAATGCTATAATGGTCTCCGTTCCTCGATTTCATTTGGACTTTTTCGAGCGACTTTCGTACCCCTGACAAAAAAGGACCAACATCTGTATTTTCGGACCAAACGATGGCTAGTGATTGAAATCTGCGCGGAACCTGAAACATGGTTATAATTTTAGAGAATAATGCTATAAGAGTCTCTCAGTCCTCGATTTCATCTGGACTTTTCTGGCGATTTTGGTACCCATCGATGGTAATGGACCAATTCTATATATTTTCGGACCAAACGATGGCCAATGTTTGAAATCGGACCCGGAACCCTAAACACAGTTATAAATTCAGGAGAAAAATGCTATAATAAGTGTCTTCTGGTCCTCGATTTCATATGGATTTTCGGGTGAATTTCGTAACCCCTCGACAAAAATGGACCGAAATCAATATTTTCAGACCAGACGATGGCTAGTGTCTGAAATCTGGTGCGGAACCCGAAACACGACTATAAATTTTGGAGAAGAATGCTAATAAGGGCCTCCCGCGCCCTCGATTTCATCTGGACTTTTCTTGGCAATTTTCGTACCACCCAACCAAAATGGACCAATGTCCATAGTTTCTGACCAAACGATGGTTAGTGTGTGAATTCTGACGAAGAACACGAACAAAGTTATAACTTTAGGAGAAGAATGTTATAGGGGTCTCTTGGTCCTCGATTTCATCTAGACTTTTCGGGCAATTTTCGTACCACCGATAAAAATGACCGAAATCCGTATTTTCTTACAAGACGATGGCTAATATTTTGAAATCTGATGCGAAACCCGAAACACACAATTATAAATTTTGGAGAAGAATTCTATAAGGTATCCTGGTCCTCGATTTCATCAGGTCTTTTCGAGCAAGTTTTGTACCACCCAACAAAAATAGACCGAAAATCGTATTTTCGGACCAGACTATGGCTAGTGTTGGAAATCTGGTACGGAACCCGAAACACAATTATAAATTTTGGTGAAGAATGCGACAATGGTCTCCCGGTCCTCGATTTCATCTGGACTTTTCGGGCCGATTTTTCTTACCACCCGACTAAAAATGGTCCGAAATCCGTATTTTTCGAACAAGACTATGGCTATGTGTTTCAAATCTAACGCAGAACCCGATTTCATTTGGACTTTTCGGGAGACTTTCGTACCATCAACGGTAAGGGACCAACATCTTTATTTTCGGACTAGACGATGGGTAGTCGTTAAAATCTGGCTGCGAAACCCGAAACAAAGTTATAAATTGTGGGGAAGAATGCTATAATGGTCTTCGGTCCTCGATTACATTTGGACTTTTCGAGCGACTTTCGTACCCCTTGACAAAAAAGACCATCATCTGTATTTTCGGACCAAACGATGGCTAGTGTTTTAAATCTGGCGCGGAACCTGAAACATGGTTATAAGTTTTAGAGAATAATTGCTATAAGAGTCTCTCAGTCCTCGATATCATCTGGACTTTCTGGCGATTTTCATACCCATCGATGGTAATGGACCAAATTCTGTATTTTCGGACCAAACGATGGCCAATGTTTGAAATCGACCGGAACCCTAAACAAAGTTATAAATTCAGGAGAAAATGCTTATAATAAGAATCTTCTGGTCCTCGATTTCATATGGATTTTTCGGGTGATTTTCGTACCCCTCGACAAAAAATTGAATCGAAATCAATATTTTCAGACCAGACGATGGCTAGTGTCTGAATCTGGCGCGGACCCCAAAACACGACTATAAATTTTGGAGAAGAATGCTATAAGGGCCTCCCGGCCCTCGATTTC
>PGWS01038333.1:0-66097 GCA_002896235.1 Cicer reticulatum | reverse complement strand
ATTTATAATTGTATTTCGGGTGTCGCGTTAGATTTAAAAAACTAACCATTGTCTAGTTCGATAAAATGGATTTCGGTCCATTTTTTTCGGGTAGTACGAAAATCGCCTAAAAATTCTAGATGAAATCGAGGACCGAGAGACCCTTTTAATATTCTTTTCCTAAATATATAATAGTGTTTCACGTTTCGCGTCAGATTTTAAACACTAGCCATTGTCTGATTTGAAAATACATATTTTGGTCCATTTTTGTCGAGGGTTAAGAAACTTGCCCGAAAAGTTCAGATGAAATCGAGGACCTATAGTCCCTTATAGGATTCTTCTTTAAATTTATAACTGTGTTTCTATTTCTGGATCTGATTTTAAACACCAGCCATCATCTTGTTCGAAAATACGGATTGATCCATTTTAGTCGGGTGGTACAAAAATCCCCCGAAATGTCAAGATGAAATCGAGGACCAAGAGACTCTTATAGCATTCTTCTCTTAAATTTATAATTGTGTTTCAGGTTTCGAGTAAGATTTTCAACACTATATCGTCTTGTTCGAAAATACGGATTCGGTCCAATTTGTCAGGTAGTAACAAAATCGGCGATAGTCGGAGATGAACGAGACCGGGAGACCTATAGAATTTACTTCTAAAATATATAACAGTGTGTCGGTTCCGATTCAGATTTAACACTATGCCATTGTCTGGTCGAAATACAGATTTGGTCCACTTTGTAGAGGGATACAAAGAATCTCCAAAAATTCAGATGAAATCAAGGACCGACAATCTCTTATGCATTGTTCTTCAAAATGTAACTGTGTTGTGGTTAGTGCAAATTTCAAACAAGCCATCATTTGTTCAAACCCGATATTAGTCCATTAGTTGTAGTACCAAAATCTCCCGAAATGTCAGATGAAATCGAGGAACAGAACGATGGATAGTGTTGAATTAACGAGAAGAATGCTATAAGAGTCTCCTGGTCCCGATTCATCTGGACATTTCGGGAATTTTCAACCCCCCGACTTAATTTAACCGAATCCATATTTTCAAGAAGAAGATGGTAGTGTGAAATCTGAATCGGAGCCCGAACACAATTATAAATTTAGGAGAAGAATGCATAAGATCCTTGGTCCTCAATTCCCTCTTCCAAGCGATTCTCAACCAACAAAGGACTAAAATTGTATATTTTCAGACAGACGATGGCAAGTGTTGAAATCTGGCGCATAACCAAAAAACCATAATAAATTTTGGAGAAGATTCTATTAGGTCTCCGGTCCTCGATTTCATCTAGACTTTTCGGGTGTTTACTACACCAGCAAAACAATGGACGAAATCTGTTTCGAACAAGACAATTGCTAGTGTTTGAAATACAGGCGGAACCGAAACTCAGTTATATAAGGAGAAGAATGCTATAAGGGTCTCCTGTCCTCGATTCAATCTGGACTTTTCGGTGATTTCGTACACCCAACGAAAAATGGACCGAAAACGTATTCCGACAAGATTATTGCTAGTGTTTGAAATCTGACACGGATCCCGAAACACAGTTTTAAATTTAGGAGAAAAATGCTATTAGGGTATCCTTGTCCTAAATTTCATCTGGACTTTTCGGGCAATTTTCTTCTGGACTTTTCGAGCAATTTTCATACCAGCCGACAAAAATTGACTGAAATCCGTATTTTCGAACAAGACAATTGCTAGTGTTTTAAATCTAAGGCAGACCCCGAAACTCAGTCGTAAATTTAGGAGAAGAATGCTATAATGGTCACCTGGTCCTCGATTTCATCTGGTCTTTTCGAGCGATTTTCGTACCACACGACAAAAACGGACCGAAATTCGTATTTTCGAACTAGACGATGGCTAGTGTTTGAAATTTTACATGGAACCCGAAATACAATTATAAATTTAGAAGAAAAATTCTATAAGGGTCTCTCGGTCGTCGATTTCGTTTGGACTTTTGGGGCGATTTTCGTACCCCTCGACAAAAATGGACCAAGATCTATATTTCGTACCAAACGATGGCTGGTGTTTGAAATCTGACCCGAAATCTAAAACATTGTTATATATTTAGGAGAAGAATGCTATAAGGGTCTCCTGGTCCTCGATTTCATCTGGTATTTTCGGGTGATTTTTGTACCACCCGATTAAAATGGACCGAAATTCGTATTTTTGAACAAAACAATGGCTAGTGTTTGAAATCCGACACAGAACTCGGAACACAGTTATAAATTTAGGAGAAGAATACTATAAGGGTCTCTCAATCCAATTGATGGCAAGTGTTTGAAATCTGGCGCTGAACCTAAAAACCAATAATTAATTTTGGAGAAGAATGCTATAATGGTCTCACGGTCCTCGATTTCATTTGGATTTTTCGGGTGACTTTTGTTCCCCTCAACAAAAATGGACCAACATCTGTATTTTCGGACCAAACGATGATTAGTGTTTGAAATCTGGCGCAGAACCTGAAACATAGTTATAAATTTGAGAGAAGAATGCTATAAGAGTCTCTCAGTCCTGGATTTAATCGGGACTTTTCAGGCGATTTTCGTACCGCTTGACAAAAATAGTCCGAAATCCGTATTTTCGAAAAAGACAATTGCTAGTGTTTGAAATCTGAGGTGAAACCCAAAACTAAGTTATAAATTTAGGAGAAGAAATTCCATAAGGGTTTTTGGTCCTCGATTTCATTTGGTCTTTTAGCGAGATTTTTGTACCTCCCGAAAAAATGGACCGAAATATCGTATTTTCAGACCAGAACAATGGCTAGTGTTTGAAATCTGCGCGAAAATATGAAACACAGTTAAAAATATTTAGAAGAATGATATAAGGGTCTCCAGGTCCTAATTTCCATCTGGACTTTTCAGGTGATTTTCGTACCACCAACCACAAAATTGACTGAAATTCGTATTTTCGAAAATAACGATGGCTAGTGTTTGAATTTTGAAGCGGAACCAGAAACACAGTTATAAATTTAGAAGATGAATGCTATAAGGGTCTCTCGGTCCTATATTTCATTTACACTTTTCGAGCGATTTTCGTACCACCCGACGAAATGGACGAAATTCGTATTTTTCGGAACAAAACGATGGTTAGTGTTTAAAATATGGCTCGAAACCCAAAACATAGTTATAAATATTGGAGAAGAATGCTATAAGGGTCTCTCGGTCTTCGATTTCATCTGGACGTTTAGGGCGATTTTCATACGACCTAACTAAAATGGACCGAAATTTGTATTTTCGAACATGACGACGGCTAGTGTTTGAAATCTGACACGGAACCTGAAACACAATTATAAATTTAGAAGAAGAATGCTTAAGGGTCTCCCGGTCATCAGATTTCATATGGACGTTTGGGCGATTTTCGTACCACCCAACAAAAATGGACAGAAATTCGTATTTTCGAACCAGACGATGACTAGTGTTTAAAATCAGGTACGAAGCCCGAACAACAGTTATAAACTTGGAGAAGAATGCTATAAGGGTCTCCTGGTTAGTATTTGAAAATATGTCGCGAATCTGATACACAATATAAATTTTGGAGAGGAATGCCATAAAGGTTCTTCGGGACCTCGATTTAATCTGCAATTTTTGACGATTTTCCGTACACCCTACTAAAATGAACCAAATCTGTATTTTCGAACAAAGCGATGGTTAGTGTTTGAAATCTGATACGGAACTCGAAACACAAGTATAAATTTTGGAGAAGAATGCTATAAGGATCTTGTTTGAAAATACGAATTTGTTTGAAGATTTAAACACTAACCATCGTTTTGTTTGAAGATATGAATGTCGGTCCGTTTTAGTCAGGTGGTACGAAAATTGCCGGAAAAGTCTAGATGAAATCGAGGACTATGAGACCCTTATAGCATTCTTCTCCAAAATTTATATCTGTTTTTCGGGCTTCGTTCCATATTTTAAACAATAGCCGTCGTCTGGTCTTAAAATACGAATTTCTGTTCATTTTTGTTGGGTGGTACGTAAATCGCCCAAAAAGTCCATATGAAATCGAGGATAGGGAGACCCTTATAGCATTCTTCTTCTAAATTTATAACTGTATTTCAGGTTCTGTGTTAGATTTCATACACTAGTCATAGTCTTGTTTGAAAATACGAATTTTAATCCATTTTAGTTAGGTGGTATGAAAATCGCCCAAAAAGTCCAAATGAAATTGAAGACCGGGAGACCGTTATAGCATTCTTCTCCAAAATTTATAACTATGTTTTGGGTTCCGCGCTAGATTTCAAACACTAACCATCGTTTTGTTCGAAAGTACAAATTTTTGGTCCAATTTAGTCGAGTGGTACGAAAATAGCTCGAAAAGACCAGATGAAATCTAGGACCAGGAAACCCTAGTAGGATTCTTCTCCAAAATTTATAAATGTGCATCGGGTTCCGCTACATATTTCAAACACTTATAGCATTCTTCTCCTTAATATATCTCCGTGTTTTGGGATCCGCGTTAGACTTCAATGTTTGTCGAGGGGTACGAAACTCGCCCAAAAAGTCTAGATGAAATCAAGGAACGAGAGTCCCTTACAACATTCTTCTTCTAAATTTATAATTGTGTTTCTGGTTCCGCTTTCAGATTTCAAACACTAGCCATCATCTTGTTCGAAAATATGGATTTCGGTTCAATTTAGTCGGGTGGCACGAAAATCACCCGAAATGTCCAGATGAAATCGAGGACCATGAGACTCTTATAGCATTCTTCTCCTAAATTTATAACTGTGTTTCATGTTCCGCGTCACATTTCGAACACTATCCATCGTCTTGTTCGAAAATCGGATTTTGGTCCATTTTTGTCGTGTGGTACGAAAATCGCCCGAAAAGTCCATATGAAATCGAGTACTGAGAGACCCTTAGAGCATTTTTCTTCTAAATTTATAAACATGTTTCGGGTTGCACGTCAGATTTCAAACACTAGCAATCATCTTGTTCGAAAATACGTATATCGGTCCATTTTTGTCGGGTAGTACGAAAATCACACGATAAATCTAGATGAAATCGAGGACCGAGAGACCCTTACGGCATTCTTCTGTTAAATATATAAAAGGAATTCCGCGTTATGCGTCAGATTTCAACCACTAGACATTGTCTTGTTCCAAAATATGGATATCGGTCCATTTTTGTCGTGTGGTACGAAAATAGCCCGAAAAGTCCTGATAAAATCGAGGACCGAGCGACCCTTATATCATTCTTCTTCTTAATATATAATAATGTTTCGGGTTCCGTGTCAGATTTCAAATACTAGTAATCGTCTAGTCCGAAAATACAAATTTGGTCAATTTTTGTCAAGGGGTATGAAAATCGCCCAAAAAGTCCAGATGAAATCGATGACCGAGAGACATTTATAGCATTCTTCTTCTAAATTTATGATTGTATTTTCGGTTTCCGCGTCAGATTTCAACACTAGCCATCGTCTTGTTCAAAAATACGGATTTCTGTCCATTTTAGTTGGGTGGTACGAAAATAGCCTAAAATGTCCAGATGAAATTGAGGCCCATGAGTCTCTTATAGCATTCTTTTCCTAAATTTATAATTGTGTTTTGGGTTCCGGGTCAGATTTCAAACACTATCTATCGTCTTGTTTGAAAATAGGGATTTAGGTCCATTATTGTCGGGTAGTAAGAAAATTGAGGACCGGGAGACCCATATAGAATTCTTCTCCTAATATATATATAGTGTTTCAGGTTCCATATCAGATTTCAAAGACTAGCCATGGTTTGGTCCGAAAATACAGATTTTGGTCAATTTGGGTAGAAGGTAGTTCGAAAATTGCCCGAAAAATCCAAATGAAATCGAGAACTGAGAGGCCCTTTTAAAATTCTTCTCCTAAATATATAACAGTGTTTCAAGTTCCGCTTGAGATTTCAAACACTAGCCATCGTCTGGTTTGAAAATACATATTTTGGTCCATTTTTGTCTAGTAGTAAAAAAATTGCCGAAAAGTCCAGATGAAATCGAGGACCGAGACACCCTTATAGCATTTTTCTCCTAAATATATAACAATGTTTTGGGTTCCTCGTCAGATTTCAAACACTAGCCATCGTCTATTCCAAAAATATGGATTTAGATCCATTTTAGTCGGGTGGTACGAAAATAATCCGAAATGTCCAAATGAAATCGAGGACCATGAGTCTCTAATAGCATTCTTCTCCTAAATTTATAATTGTGTTTCGGGTTCCGCATCAGTTTTCAAACACTATCCATCGTCTTGTTCGAAAATACGAATTTCGGTCTATTTTTGTTTGGTGGTACGAAAATCTCCACAAAAGTCCAGATTAAATCGAGGACCGAGAAACCCTTATAGCATTCTTCTTCTAAATTTATAAATGTGTTTCGAGTTTCTTATCAGATTTCAAATACTAGCCATCATCTTGTTCGAAAATACATATATCGGTCCATTTTTATCGGGTGGTACGAAAATCTCCATAAATTTCCAGATGAAATCGAGGACCTGGAGACTCTTATAGCATTATTTTCCTAAATATATAACAATGTTTCAGGTTATGCATCAGAATCCAAACACTGGCCATCTTCTAGTCCAAAAATATAGATTTTAGTCCCTTTTTTCGAGGGGTACGAAACCCGCCTGAAATGTTTAGATGAAATGGAGGACCGAGATTCCCTTATAGCATTCTTCTTCTAAATTTAAAAAATGTTCATGTGTTTCGGGTTCCACTACAAATTTCAAACACTAGCCATCATCTTGTACGAAAATACGGATTTCGGTCCAATTTAGTCCGGTGGCACCAAAATTGCATGAAATGTCAAGATGAAATCGAGGACCAGGAGAATCTTATAGCATTGCTCTCCTAAATTTTTAAATCTGTTTCAAGTTCCGCGTCAGATTTCAAACACTATCAATCGTAATGTTCGAAAATATGGATTTCGGTCCATTTTTGTCGTGTGGTACGAAAATCGCCCGAAAAGTACATATGAAATCGGGGACCGAGAGACCCTTAGAGCATTCTTCTTCTATATTTATAAATGTATTTCAGGTTGCGCGTCAGATTTCAAACACTACCCCTTATCATCAGGTTCGAAAATACGGATATCGGTCCATTTTTGTCGTGTGGTACGAAAATAGCCTGAAAAGTTGAGACGAAATCGAGGACCGATCGACCTTTATATCATTCTTCTCCTTAATATATAACAGTGTTTCAGGTTCTGCTTCAGATTTCAAACACTAGTAATCGTCCAGTCCGAAAATACAGATTTTGGTTATTTTTTGTCCAGCGTTATGAAAATTGCCCAAAAAGTCCAGATGAAATCGATGACTGAGAGACATTTATTGCATTCTTCTTCTAAATTATGACTGTATTTTGTCTCCGCGTCAGATTTCAAACACTAGCCATCGTCTTTTTCGAAAATACGAATTTCAGTCTATTTTAGTCGAGTGGTACGAAAATCGCCTAAAATGACCAGATGAAATCGAGGACTAGGAGTCTCTTATACCATACTTCTCCTAAATTTATAATTGTGTTTCGGGTTCCTAGGCATATTTCAAACACTATCCATCGTCTGATTTGAAAATACAGATTTCGGGTCCATTTTATAATTGTTTTTCGGGTTCCACATCAGTTTTCAAACACTATCCATCATCTTGTTGGAAAATACGAATTTCGGTCTATTTTTGTTGGGTGGTACGAAAATCTCCCCAAAAGTCCAGATAAAATCAAAGACCGAGAGACCCTTATAGCATTCTTCTTCTAAATTTATAACTGTGTTTCGAGTTCCGCATCAGATTTCAAATACTAGCCATCTTCTTGTTCCAAAATACAGATATCGGTCCATTTTAGTCGGGTGGTATGAAAATCTCCAAAAAGTCCAGATGAAATCAAGGACCTAGAGACTCTTATAGCATTCTTCTCCTTAACTTATAACTGTGTTTCGGGTTCCGCGTCACGTTTCTAATACAAGCCATTGTTTGGTCTGAAAATACAGATTTTGAAACCCTTATTCCATTCTTCTCCTAAATTGATAACAATATTTTGGGTTCAACGTCAGATTTAAAAAAACTGACCATCGTCTGGTTCAAAAAAAATAAATTTTCAGTTTATTTTTGTCAAGACGTACGAAAATCGCCCGAAAAGTCCAGATGAAATCAAGGACCGAGAGACCCTTTTAACATTCTTCTCCTAAATATATAACTGTGTTTCAGGTTCCGCGTCAGATTTGAAACACTAGCCCTCGTTGGTTTGAAAATATAGATTTTGGTCCATTTTTGTCGAGGGGTAAGAAACATTCTCGAAAAGTTCAGATGAAATCGAGGACCAGAGTCTCTTATAGCATTCTTCTTCTATATTTATAATTGTGTTTCGGTTTCTGCATCAGATTTCAGACACTACCCATCATCTTATTCGAAAATACGGAATTTAATTCATTTTTGTCGGGTGGTACAAAAATCGCCTGAAATGCCCAGATGAAATCAAGGACCAAGAAACTCATATAGCATTCTTCTCCTAAATATATAAATGTGTTTCGGGTTCTGTGTCTGATTTCAAACACTATCCATCGTCTTGTTCGAAAATACGGATTTCGATCCATTTTTTTCGGGTGGTACAAAAATCGGCCGAATAGTCCAGATGAAATCGAGGACCAGGAGACCCTTATAGAATTCTTCTCCTAAATATATAACAGTGTTTCGAGTTCCACATAAGATTTTACACACTATCCATCGTCTAGTCCGAAAATACAGATTTTGATCCATTTTTTTTAGGGATACAAAAATCGCCCGAAAATTCAAGATGAAATCGAGGACCGAGAGACCCTTGTAGCATTCTTCTTTTAAATTTGTAACTGTGTTTTATGTTCCGCGTCAGAATTCAAACACTAGCCATCGCCTTGTTCGAAAATACGGATTTCGGTCCATTTTTATCGGGTAGTACAAAAATCGCCGAAAAGTCCAGATGAAATCGAGGACTGAGAAACCCTTATAGCATTCTTTTCCTAAATATATAACAATGTTTCTGGTTATGCATCAGATTTCAAACACTAGCCATCTTCTAGTCCAAAAATACAAATTTTGGTCCTTTTTTCGACGGCTTCGAAACTCGCCTGAAAGGTCACATGAAATCGAGGACCGAGAGTCCCTAAAAGCATTCTTCTAAACAATAGCCATCATCTTGTTCAAAAATTCGGTTTCCGCGTCATATTTTAAACAATAGCCATCATCTTGTTCGAAAATACGGATTTCGAATTTCAAACAATAGCCAAGATGACGGCTAGTGTTTAAAATCTGACGCGGAACCCAAAACACAGTTATAAATTTAGAAGAAGAATGCTATAAGGGTCTTTCGGTCCTCGATATCTTCTGGACTCTTCGTGAGAATTTCATACCCCTCGACAAAAATAGACCAAAAGCTGTATTTTCAGATCAGACAATGGCTGGTGTTTGAAATCTGATCTAAAATACTGTTATATATTAAGGAGAAGAATGTTATCAAGGTCTCCCGATCCTCGATTTCATATGGACTTTTCGGGCGATTTTCGTGCCACCAGACTAAATTGGACCGAAATCCGTATTTCGAACAAGATGATGGCTATTGTTTGAAATCTGACGCGGAAAGCGAAACACAACTATAAATTTGGAAGAAGAATGCTATAAGGGACTCTTGGTCCTCGATTTAATCTAGACTTTTCGGTCGAGTTTCGTACCACCCGAATAAAATGGACCTATATCCGTCTTTTTGAAAAAAAATGATGGCTAGTGTTTGAAATCTAATGCGAAACCTGAATAATTGTTATATATTTAGGAAAAGAATGCTATGAGGGTCTCTTGGTACTCGATTTCATTTGGACTTTTCGGGGATTTTCGTAGTACACGACAAAAATGGACCGAAATCCGTATTTTCTAAAAAGGTGATGGCAAGTGTTCGAAATCTGAATATTTCGGGGGATTATTGAACCACCTAACTGATAGGGATCGTAATCCGTATTTTGAACAAGATTATGGCTTGTGTTTGAAATTTGACGTGGAAACCGAAACACAGTTATAAATTTAGAAGTAGAATGCTATAAGGGACCCTCGGTCCTCGATTTCATTGGAACGTTTTGGGCGAGTTTCGTACCCCTAGACAAAAATGGACCAAAGTCTGTATTTCAAAAATGGTCCTCGATTTCATCTGGTCATTTTGGACGATTTTCGTACCACCTGACTAAAATGGACCGATATTCGTATTTTCGAACAAGATGATGGCTATTGTTTTAAATCTGACGCGGAAACCAAAACATTGTTATAAATTTAGAAGAAGAATGCTATAAGGGTCTCTCGTTCCTCGATTTCATCTGGACTTTTAGGGCGATTTTCGTACCACCCGACAAAAATGGATCGAAATCCGTATTTTCGAACAAGACGATGAATAGTGTTTGAAAACTGATGCAGAACACAAAATACAATTATAAATTTAGGAGAAGAATGCTATAAGAGTCTTCTGGTCCTCGATTTCATCTGGAATTTTCGAGCTATTTTCTTACCACCCGACTAAAATGGACCGAAACTAGTGTTTTCAAACAAGAAGATGGCTATTTGTTTGAAATTAGACTCGAAAACCGAAACACAGTTATAAATTTAGAAGAAGAATGCTATAAGGGACTCTCACTCCTCGGTTTGATCTGGACTTTTCGAGCGAGTTTCGTTCCCTTCGTCAAAAATGGACAAAAATCTATATTTTTGTTATAGACTATGGCTAGTGTTAGAAATCTAACGCGGTACCCAAAACACTGTTATATATTTAGGAGAAGAGTGTTATACGTGTCTCTCGGTCCTCGATTTCATCTGGACTTTTCGGCGATTTTCGTACTACTTGACAAAAATAGACCGAAATCTGTATTTTTGAACAAGCGATGGCTAGTGTTTGAAATCTGATGCAGAACCAGAAACACATTTTATAAATTTAGGAGAAGACTGCTATAAGAGTCTCTTACTCCTCGATTTCATCTAGACATTTCCTGCGATTTTCATAACACCTGACTAAAATGGACCAATGTCATTGTTTTTGAATAAAATGATGGCTAGTGTTTAAAATCTGATGCGGAACCCGAAACATCTGGACTTTTCGTTCGATTTAGTATTTTTGGAACAAACGATGGCTAGTGTTTGAAATCTGATGCGGAACCCGAAACACTATTATATATTTAGGAGAAGAATTCTATAAGGGTGCCCCGGTCCTCGATTTCATCTGGACTTTTAGGGCAATTTTCTTAACACCCGACCAAAAAGGACTGAAATCCCTATTTTCGAACAAGACGATGGATAGTGGTTGAAATCTGACGTCGAACCCGAAACATAGTTATAAATTTAGGAGAAGAATGTTATAAGAGTCTCCTGGTCCTCGATTTCATTTGGACATTTCAAGCAATTTTTGTACCACTCGACTAAAATGGATTGGAAATCGTATTTTCGAACAAGATAATGGCTAGTTTTTGAAATTTCACGCAGAAACCGAACTACAATTGTAATTTAGAAGAAGAATGTTATAAGGGATCCTCGGTCCTCGATTTCATCTGAACTTTTTGGGAGAGTTTCGTACCCCTCGAAAAAAAATGGACCAAAATCTTTATTTTCAAACCAGACGTTGGCTAGTGTTTGAAATCTGACTAGGAAACTGAATCGCAGTTATAATTTTTGAGAAGAATGCTATAAGTGTCACTCGATCCTTGATTTCATTTGTACTTTTCGAGCGATTTTCATACCACCCGACAAAAATATACCGAAATCTATATTTTCGAACTTGACGATTGCTAGT
Source organism: Cicer reticulatum (assembly GCA_002896235.1). Classification (NCBI taxonomy): domain Eukaryota; kingdom Viridiplantae; phylum Streptophyta; class Magnoliopsida; order Fabales; family Fabaceae; genus Cicer; species Cicer reticulatum. The sequence continues at coordinate 54,366 of PGWS01038333.1, read as the reverse complement.
GTTTTAAATTTGACGCGGATCCCGAAACACTGTTATATATTAAGGTGAAGAATGATATAAGGGTCGCCCGGTCCTCAATTTGATCTGGACCTTTCGGGCAATTTTTGGACCACACGACTAAAATAGATCGAAATCAGTATTTTCGAAGAAGATTATGTCTAGTGTTTGAAATCTGACACGGAAACCGAAACACAATTGTAAATTTAGGAGAAAAAGTCTATAAGAGTCTTCTGGTCCTCGATTTCATCTGGACATTTAGGGCAATTTTTGTGCCCCCCGACTAAAATAGACCGATATATGTAATTTCGAACAAGATGATGGCTAGTGTTTGAAATCTGACGTGGAACATGAAACACATTTATAAATTTAGAAGAAGAATGCTATAAGGGTCTCTCGGTCCTCGATTTTATCTGGAATTTTCTGTCGATTTTTGTACCCCTCAATAAAAATAGACCAATATCTGCATTTTCTTACTAGAGGATGGTTAGTGTTTGAAATCTGACGCGGAACCCGACACACTGTTATATATTTAGGAGAGGACATTTAGGGCAATTTTCGTGCCACCCGACTAAAATAGACCGATATACGTAATTTCGAACAAGATGATGGCTAGTGTTTGAAATATGACGTGGAACCTGAAAACACATTTATAAATTTAGAAGAAGAATGCTGTAAGGGTCTCTCGGTCCTCGATTTTATCTGGAATTTCTGTCGATTTTCGTACCCCTCGATTTTATCTGTATTTTCTTACTAGAGGATGGCTAGTGTTTGAAATCTGATGTGGAACCCGACACACTATTATATAATTAGGAGAAGAATGCAATAAGGGTCTCCCGGTCCTCGATTTCATCCGAACTTTTAGGGCAATTTTCTTACCATACGACAAAAATTGACTGAAATCATATTTTCAAACAACACGATGGATAGTATTTGAAATCTGACGCGAAACTCGAAACACAGTTAAAATTTAAGAGAATAATGTTAGAAGAGTCTCTCGGTCGTCGATTTCATCAGGACTTTTCCGGCGATTTTCGTACCCCTCGATAAAAATGGACTAATATATGTATTTTCGGACCAGAAGAGGACTAGTGTTTGAAATTTGATGTGGAACCTAAAATACTGTTAAATATTTAGGAGAAGAATGCTATAAGGGTTTCTTGGTTCTCGATTTTCGTACCACCCGACAAAATGGAAAGAAATCTATATTTTCGAATAAGATTATGGCTAGTGTTTGAAATCTGACGTTGTGAAGCTTTTATCAGAACTTTTTTTATCAAAACTAGTGGTATTATATGAAATCTGAATCATATTTATAAATTTAGGAGAAGAATTCTATAAGGGTCTCCTGGTCCTCGATTTCGTCTGGTATTTTTCAGGTGATTTTTGTACCACCTGACTAAAATGGACCGAAATTCATATTTTTTGAACAAAACAATGGCTAGTATTTGAAATCCGACACGGAACTTGGAACACAGTTATAAATTTACGAGAAGAATGCTATAAGGGTCTCTCGGACCTCGATTTTATCTAGACTTTTCAGGCAATTTTCTTACCCCTTGACAAAAAGGACCAAAATCTATATATTCAGACCAGACGACGGCAAATGTTTCAAATATTGCGCTGAATCTAAAAACCAGTAATAAATTTTGGGGAAGAATGTTATCAGGGTCTCCAGGTCCTCGATTTCATCTGGACTTTTCTGGTGATTTTCGTTCCACCCGAGAAAAAATGGACCAAAATCTATATTTTCGAACAAGTTAATTGCTAGTGTTTGAAATCTGACGCGGAACCCGAAATTGAATTATATATTTAGGAGAAGGAGTCTATAATGGTCTCTCGGTCCTCGATTTCATCTGGACTTTTCGGCCGATTTTCATACACCTAAACAAAAATGGAACGAAATCTGTATTTTTGGACTAGACGATGGCAAGTGTTTGATATCTGACGCGGAACCCGAAACACTGTTATATATTTAGGAGAAGAATGCTTTAAGGATCTCCAGGTCCTCGATTTCATCTAAACTTTTCGAGTGATTTTCGAGCCACCCAACTAAAATGGACCGAAATATGTATTTTCGAACAGGACGATGGCTTGTGTTTGTATTTTGATCCAGAACCCGATACACATTTATAAATTGAGATAAAGAATGTTATAAGGGTCTTTCGGACATCGATTTCATCTGAACTTTTCGCGCAATATTGTTATATATTTAGGAGAAGAATGCTATAAGGGTGACCTGGTCCTCGATTTCATCTGGACTTTCCGTGTTTGAAATTTGACGCGGAACCCAAAACACGTTTATAAATTTTGGAGAAGAATGCTAAAAGGGTCTCCCGGTCCTCGATTTCATATGGACTTTTTAGGCGATTTTCGTACCTAGCGGCAAATATGGATCGAAATTCGTATTTTCGGATCAGACGATGCCTAGTGTTTGAAATCTGATGCAGAACCCCAAACTCAATTATAAATTTAAGAGAAGAATGCTACAAGAATCTTCTTCTCCTCGATTTCATATGGACTTTTCGGGCAATTTTCGCACCCCTCTACAAAAGTGGACCAAAATCTGTATTTTAAAACCATACGATAGCTAGTGTTTGAAATCTGTCGCAGAACCCGAAATACAATTATAAATTTTGGAGAAGAATGCTATAAGGGTTTCCCGATCCTTCATTTCATCTAGACTTTTCCGGCGATATTCATACCACACGACAAAAATGGACCGAAATCAGTATTTCCGAAATAGACGAGGGCTAGTGTTTGAAATTTGACACGGAACCCGAAACACAATTATAAATTTTGGAGAAGAATGAATAATGGTCTCTCGATATTCATACCACCCGACAAAAAATGGACGGAAATTAGTATTTGCAGACCAGTCGATGGCTAGTGTTTGAATTCTGACCCGAAAACAAAAACACTGTTATTTATTTAAGAGAAGAATGACATAAGGGTCTCCCGGTCCTCGAAATCCGTATTTTTCAACAAAACAATGGCTAGTGTGTGAAATCCAACACGGAACTCGGAACACAGTTATAAATTTAGGAGAAGAATGTTATAAGGGTCTCTCGTTCCTCGATTTCATCTGGACTTTTCAGGCGATTTTCTTACCCCTCGACAAAAAAAGACCGAAATCTATATTTTTGGACCAGACGATGGCAAGTGTTTGAAATCTGGCACATAACCTAAAAGGGTCTCCCGGACCAAACAAGTATAAATTTAGGAGAAGAATGTTATAAGGGTCTCCGGTCCTCGATTTCATCTCCTCTTTTCAGGCGATTATCGTATTACCCGACAAAAATAGACCGAAATTCATTGTTTTTGAAATTTGAAGCAGAACCCGAAACTCAGTTATAAATTAGGACAATAATGCTACAAGAATCTTTTTCTCCTCAATTTCTTCTTCACCTCGACAAAAATGGACAAAAATCTGTATTTTCAGACCAGACGATAGCTAGTGTTTGATATCTCCCGCGGAACCTGAAACACATTTATAAATTTTGGAGTAGAATGCCATAAGGGTTTCTCGGTCCTCGATTTCATCTGGACATTTCGGGTGATTTTCATACCACCCAACAAAAATGGACCGAAATCAGTATTTCTGGAACAGACGAGGGCTAGTGTTTGAAATTTGACACAGATATGGACTTTTTAGGGGATTTTCATACTACCCGACAAAAATGGACCAAATTCAGTAATTCCGGACCAGACGAGGGCTTGTGTTTGTAATTGGACGCGGAACCTTAAATATAGTTATAAATATTGGAGAAGAATGCTACACGGGTCTCCTGGTCCTCGATTTCATCTGGACTTTTTGGGCGATTTTCGTACCACCCGTGTAAAATGGATTGAAATCCGTATTTTCGGACCAGACGATGGCTAGTGTTTGAAATCCGACACGGAACTCCGAACACAATTATTAATTTAGGAGAAGAATGCTATAAAGGTCTCTCGGTCGTCAATTTCATCTGGATTTTTCGGGCGATTTTCGTACACCTCGACAAAAATGGACCAAAATCTATATATTCGGACCAGACGATGGCTAGTGTTTGAAATCTGGTGCGGAACCTATAAACTAGTAATAAATTTTGGAGAAGAATGCTATAAGGGTCTCCAGGTTTTCGATTTCATCTGGGCTTTTAAGGCGTTTTTCATACCACCCGACAAAAATGGACCGAAATCAGTATTTTCAAACAAGACAATTGCTAGTGTTTGAAATAGGAGGCGGAACCCAAAACTCAGTTATAAATTTATGAGAAGAATGCTATAAGCGTCTCCTGGTCCTCGATTTCACCTAGTCTTTTTGGGCGATTTTCGTATCACAAAAATGGACTAAAATTCATATTTTTGGACTAGACAATGGCTAGTGTTTGAAATCTGGCGCGAAACTCGAAACAAAGTTATAAATTTTGGAGAAGAATGCTATAAGGGTCTCTCGGTCCTCGATTTCATCTGGACTTTACAGGCGATTTTTCGTACCCCTCGACAAAACTATGGCTAGTGTTTGAAATCTAGCATTGTATTTTTCGGACAAAACTATGGCTAGTGTTTGAAATCTAACTGTGTTTCGGACCAAACTATGGATAGTGTTTGAAATCTAGCATTGAACACGAACCACAGTTATAAATTTTGCAGAAAAATGATATAAGGGTCTCTTGGTCCTAGATTTCTTCTGGACTTTTCTGGCTACTTTCGTATTATCCGACTAAAATGGACCAAAATCCGAATTTTCGAACAAGACGATTGTTAGTGTTTGAAGTCTGACACGGAACCCGAAACACAGTTATAAATTTAGAAGAAAAATGCTAAAAGGGTCCCTCGGTGCTCGAGTTCATCTAGACTTTTCGGGCGATTTTCGTACTACCCGACTAAAATGGACCGAAATCAGTATTAAATTTAGAAGAAGAATTCTATCAGAGTCTTAAATTTAGAAGAAGAATTCTATCAGAGTTTTAAATTTAGAAGAAGAATTTTTGAAATCTGACGCAGAATCCGAAACACAGTTTTAAATTTAGAAGAAGAATTCTATCAGAGTCTCCAAGTCCTCAATTTCATCTGAACTTTTCGGGGAATTTTCTTACCCTCGAAAAAATGGACGGAAATCTGTTATTAGGACTAGATGAAACACTATTATAAATTTAGGAGAAGAATGTTTTAAGGGTCTCCCGATCCTCGATTTCATCTGGACTATTCGGGGGATTTTCGTACCACTTTACAAAAATGGACCGAATTCCGTAGTCTGGGACAAGACAATGGCTAGTGTTTGAAATCTGACGCGGAACCGATACACAATAATAAATTTTGGAGAAGAATGCTATAAGGGTCTCTGGGTCCTCAATTGGTTCTGGACTTTTTGGGAAAGTTTCTTAACACCAGACAAAAATGGACCGGAATCCGTATTTTCGGACCAGACGATGGTTAGTGTTTGAAATCTGACGCAGAACCCGAAACACAATTAAAAATTTTTGGAGAAGAATGCTTTTAAGGGTCTCCCAGTCCTCGATTCCATCTAAACATTTCGAGAGATTTTCGTACCAATCGACAAAAATGGACCAAATTCGTATTTTCGAACAAGACGATGGCTAGTGTTTGAATTCTGACGTAGAAACCGAAACATAGTTTTAAATTTTGGAGAAGAATGCTATAAGGGTCTCCTAGCCCTCGATTTTATCTGGACTTTTCGGTCGATTTTCGTACCACCCGACTAAAATGGACCGACATTCGTATTTTCGAACAAAACGATGATGAGTGTTTTAAATCTGGCACAGAACCCAAAACACAATTATAAATTTTGGAGAAGAATGCTATAAGGGTCTCTCTGCCCTCGATTAAATCTTGACTTTTCAGTCGATTTTTATACCACCTGACCAAAATGGACCTAAATTCGTTTTTTTCGAAAAAGACTAATCCTAGTGTTTGAAATCTGACACAAAACCTAAAACACAGTTATAAAATTTAGAAGAAGAATTTTGTAAGGGTCTCCTGGTCCTCAATTTCATTTGGACTTTTTGGGCAATTTTCGTACCACCCAACAAAAATGAATCGAAATTCGTATTTTCAGACGAGACGATCGATAGTTTTTAAAATTTGGCGAGGATCCCGAAAAATAGTTATAAATTTTGGAGATGAATGCTATAAAGTCTCCTGGTCCTCGATTTCATCTAGACTTTTCCAGCGATTTTCGTACCACACGACTAAAATGGACTGAAGTTCGTATCTTCAAACAAAACCATGGTTAGTGTTTGAAATCTGGCGCGGAACCCGAAACAAAATTATATATTTTGGAGAATAATACTATAAGAGACTCCTGGTCCTCGATTTCATCGGGATTTTTTGGACGATATTCGTACCACTCGATTTCATCTGGTGCGGAACCCGAAACAAAGTTATAAATTCTGGGGAAGAATGCTATAATGGTCTCCCGCTCCTCAATGTTATTTAGACTTTTCGAGCGACTTTCGTACCCCTCGGCCAAAAAGGACCAACATCTGTATTTTCGGACCAGACGATGGCTAGTGTTTGAAATATGGCGCAGAACCCAAAACATGGTGATAAGTTTTAGAGAATAATGCTATATGAGTCTCTCAGTCCTCGATTTCATCTGGACTTTTCAGGCGATTTTCGTACCACACGACAAAAATGGACCGAAATCGAGTGTTACGAAAGTCCCCGATTTCATCTAGACTTTTCAGGAAATTTTTGTACCACCCGACATAAATGGAACGAAATTCGTATTTTTAGACCAAATGATGGCTAATGTTCAAAATATGACACGAAACACATTTATAAATTTAGGAGAAAAATGCTTTTTATTATTAAATTATTTGACAACACCATTTTACTAAATTATTATTATTATTATATTATATTTGTTTTATAGTTTATTACATAACGAAGATAATAATAAAATATAATAAAATTGAGTTGTCAAAATATTAATTTTACAACTCAATTTTGTTATATGTTATTATTATTTTCGTTATTTAGTACAATTACAAAACGAAGATAATAATAACGTATAATAAAACAGAGTTGTCAAATAAATATGTATTTATTAATTTATTTGATAATTCTATTTTATTATATGCTATTATTATCTTCATTTTAAAGGTTGACTTCATAAAGAAGATAGTAATATCATTTAATAAAATAGAGTTGTCAAATAAATATGTAATTATTACTTTATTTGACAACTCTAATTTGTTATATGTTATTATTATCTTCGTTTTATAGTTTTACTTCATAAGAAAGATAATAATAAAATATAATAAAATAGTGTTATCAAATAAAGTAATAATTACATTTTTTTTACAACTCAATTTTGTTATATGATACTATTATCTTCGTCATAATTCTAGCACTAGCTGTTGTTTTGTTTGAAAATACGGATTTCGGTTTATTATTTTCGAGGGGTACAAATATCACATGAAAACTCCAGATGATATCGACGACCGAGAGACACTTATAGCATTCGTCTAGTCCGAAAACACCGATGATATTCTCCTAAATTTATAACTTTTTTTCGGGTTCCACGTCAAATTTCATACACTAGCCATCGACTGGTTGAAAAATACGGATTTCAATCCATTTTTGTCGGGTAGTATGAAAATCACACAAAAAATCAAAATGAAATCGAGGACCGAGAGAACCTTATAGCATTCTTCTCCTAAATTTTTAACTATGTTTCGGGTTCCACGTCAAATTTCAAACACTAGCCATTTTTCTGGTGCGAAAATACGGATTTCGGACCATTTTTGTCATTTGGTACAAAAATTGCCCGAAGAGTTTGAATGAAATTGAGGATCCAGTTACCCTAATTGGATTTTTCTCCTAAATTTATAATTGTGTTTCGTGTTCCATGTCGAAATTTAAACACCAGCCATCGTCTGGTCCGAAAATATGGATTTCGATCCATTTGTGTCTGGTGCTTCGAAAATTTAAAACAATGTTCCATGTTTCACGTCAAAATTCAAGCACTTGCCATCGCCAGATCCAAAAATACGGATTTCAGACCATTTTTGTTTGGTGGTACGAAAATCCCCCGAAACATCCAAATGAAATCGAGGACCGGGAGACCCTTATAGCATTATTTTCCTATATTTATAATTGTGTTTCAGGTTCCGCGTCAGATTTCAAACACTAGCCCTCGTCTTGTCCAAAAATACAAATTTCGATTTATTTTTATTAGGTGGCACGAAAATCTCCCGAAAAGTCCAAATGAAATCGAGGAATTGGACACCTTCATAACATTTTTACCCAAAGTTTAAAACTATGTTTCGGGTTCTGCGTCATATTTCAAACACTAGCCATCGTCTTGTTCGAAAATATGGATTTCAGTCCATTTTAGTCGGGTGGTACGAAAATCGCCCAAAAAGTCCAGATGAAATCAGGATCGGGAGACCCTTATAGCATTCTTCTCCTAAATATATAACAATGTTTTGGGTTTCGCGTCTAATTACAAATACTAGCCCTCGTCTTGTCCAAAAATACCAATTTAGGTCCATTTTGGTCTCGGAGTAAGAAAACCATCCAAAAATACAAATTTTATTGTATGTTATTATAGGACAGAGAAACCCTTATAGCATTCGTCTTATAAATTTATAATTGTGTTTTGGGTTCGCGTCAAATTTCAAACACTAGCCATCATCTTGTTCAAAAATACGAATATCGGTCCATTTTAGTCGGGTGGTACGAAAATCATCCGAAATGTTCAGATGAAATCGAGGACCAGGAGACGCTGATAGCATTCTTCTCCTAAATTTATAGATGTCTTTCCGGTTCCGCTTCAGATTTCAAACACTAGCCATCGTCTTGTTCGAAAATACGAATTTATGTCCATCTTTGTCAGGTGGTACGAAAATTGCCCGAAAAGTCAAGATGAAATCGAGGACCGGAAGACCCTTATAGCATTCTTCTCCAAAATTTATAACTGTGTTTCGGGTTCCGCACCAGATTTCAAACACTAGCCATCGTCTTGCCCAAAAGTACAAATTTCGATCCATTTTTTGTTAGGTGGTACGAAAATCGCCCGAAAGTCCATATGAAATCGAGGAGAGGGAGACCATTATAACTTTCTTGTCCAAAGTTTATAACTGTGTTCCGGGTTCCACGTCAAATATCAAACACTAGCCATCGTTATGTCCGAAAATTTGGATTTCGGTCCATTTTTAGTCGGGTGGTACGAAAATCGCCCGAAAAGTCAACATGAAATCAAGGACCGAGAGACCTTTATAGCATTCTTTTCTTAAATATATAATAGTGTTTTGGGTTCCGAGTCAAATTTCAAACACTAGCCATTGTCTGGTCCGAAAATACATAATTTGGTCCATTTTTTTGTCGAGGAGTACGAAAATCATCCGAAAAGTCCAAATGAAATCGAGGACTAAAACACCCTTATAGCATTCTTCTTCTTCTAAATTCATAACTGTGTTTTGGGTTCCGCGTCAGATTTCAAATACTAGCCATCATGTTGTTCCAAAAATATGGATTTCAGTCCATTTTAGTCGGGTGATACAATAATTGCCCGAAAAGTGCAGATGAAATTGAGGTTCGGGAGACCCTTATAACATTCTTCTCCAAAAATTATAAACTGTGTTTCGGTTTCCGCGCCAGATTTCAACACTACCAAAGTCTGGTCTAAAAATACAGATTTTGGTCCAATTTTTTCGAGGGGTAAGAAAATTGCTGAAAAGTCCAGATGAATTCGAGGACCGGGACACCCTTATAGCATTCTTCTCCAAAATTTTATAACTGTGTTCCGGGTTCAGATCCAGATTTCAAACACTAGCCATCATCTAGTTCGAAAATACGATTTTTAGTTTATTTTTCTTCTTCTCCAAATATTATAATTGTGTTTCGGGTTCCACGTAAGATTTTAAACACTAGCTAAAATACGGATTTCAGACAGATTTCAAACACTATGTTTCAGGTTCGAAAATATGGATTTCAGTCCATTTTAGTCGGGTGGTCCGAAAATCGCCCAAAAAGTCCAGTTGAAATCGAGGATCGGGAGACCCTTATAGCATTCTTCTCCTAAATATATAACAATGTTTTGGGTTTCGAGTCAAATTACAAATACTAGCCCTCGTCTTGTCCAAAAATACCAATTTGGTCCATTTTGGTCTCGGAGTAAGAAAACCATCCGAAAATACAAATTTTATTATATGTTATTATAGGACAGAGAAAACCCTTATAGCATTCGTCTTATAAATTTATAATTGTGTTTTGGTTTCGCGTCAAATTTCAAACACTAGCCATCATCTTGTTCAAAAATACGAATATCGGTCCATTTTAGTCGGGTGGTACGAAAATCATCCGAAATGTTCAGATGAAATCGAGGACCAGGAGACGCTGATAGCATTCTTCTCCTAAATTTATAGATGTGTTTCCGGTTCCGCGTCAGATTTCAAACACTAGCCATCGTCTTGTTCGAAAATACGAATTTATGTCCATCTTTGTCAGGTGGTACGAAATTCGCCCGAAAAGACAAGATGATATCGAGGACCGGGAGACCCTTATAGCATTCTTCTCCAAAACATATAACTGTTTTTCGGGTTTCGCACTAGATTTCAAACACTAGCCCTCGTCTTGTACAAAAATACATATTTCGGTCCATTTTTGTTAAGCGGCACGAGAATCGCCCGAAAAGTCCAAATGAAATCGAGTAGAGGGAGACCTTTATAACATTCTTATCGAAAGTTTATAACTGTTTTCTGGGTCCCGCGTCAGATTTTAAACACTAGCCATCGTCTTGGTCAAAAATACGGATTTCGGTCCATTTTAGTCGGAAGGTACGAAAATCGCCTGAAAAGTCCACATGAAATCGAGGAACGAGAGAACTTTATAGTATTCTTCTCTTAAATATATAATAGTGTTTTGGGTTCCGAGTCAAATTTCAAACACTAGCCATTGTCTGGTCCGAAAATACATATTTTGGTCCATTTTTGTCGAGGAGTACGAAAATCATCCGAAAAGTCCAGATGAAATCGAGGACTAAAACACCCTTATAGCATTCTTCTTCTTCTAAATTCATAACTGTGTTTCGGGTTCCGCGTCAGATTTCAAACACTAGCCATCATGTTGTTCCAAAATATGGATTTCAGTCCATTTTAGTCGGGTGATACAATAATTGCCCGAAAAGTGCAGATGAAATTGAGGATCGGGAGACCCTTATAACATTCTTCTCCAAAAATTATAACTGTGTTTCGGTTTCCACGCCAGATTTCAACACTACAAAAGTCTGGTCTGAAAATACAGATTTTGGTCCAATTTTGTCGAGGGGTAAGAAAATTGCTGAAAAGTTCAGATGAATTCGAGGACCGGGACACCCTTATAGCATTCTTCTCCAAAATTTATAACTGTGTTCCAGGTTCAGATCCAGATTTCAAACACTAGCCATCATCTAGTTCGAAAATACGATTTTTAGTTTATTTTTATTCTTCTCCAAATATTATAATTGTGTTTCGGGTTCCACGTAAGATTTTAAACACTAGCCAATGTCTTGTGGAAAAATAAGAATTTCGGTCCATTTTAGTCAGGTGGTACGAAAATCTAGAATGCTATAAAGGTCTCTCGTTCCTCGATTTCATCTGGACTTTTCAGGCGATTTTCGTACCTTCCGACTAAAATTGACCGAAATCCGTATTTTTGAACAAGACGATGGCTAGTGTTTAAAATCTGACGCGGAACCCAGAGCACAGTTATAAACTTTGGATAAGAATGTTATAAAGGTCTCCCTCTACTCGATTTCATCTGGACTTTTCGGACGATTATCGTGCCGCCTAACAAAAATGGATCGAAATATGTATTTTTGTACAAGACGAGGGCTAGTGTTTGAAATCTAGTGCGAAACCCGAAAAACAGTTATAAGTTTTGGAGAAGAATGCTATAAGGGTCTCCCGGTCCTCGATTTCATCTGGACTTTTCGGGTGAATTTCGTACCACCTGAAAAAAATGGACCTAAATTCGTATTTTGGAACAAGACGATGGCTAGTGTTTGAAATCTGTCGCAGAACCTGAAACACAATTATAAATTTAGAAAAAGTAATGGTATAAGGGTCTCCCGATCCTCGATTTCATTTGGACGTTTCGGAGGATTTTCTTACCATCGAACAAAAATGGATTGAAATCCGTATTTTTGGACCTGGTGATGGCTAGTGTTTGAAATCTGATGCGAAACTTGAAACATTGTTTTAAATTTTTGAAGCACCCGACAAAAATGGACCGAAATCCATATTTTCTGACCAGACGATGGCTGGTATTTAAATTCTGACGTGGAACACGAAACACAGTTATAAATTTAGGAGAACAATCCAATTATGGTAACTGGATCCTTGATTTCATTCAAACTTTTCGGGCGATTTTTGTACCAAATGACAAAAATGGTCTGAAATCCGTATTTTCGGACCTGACGATGGCTAGTGTTTGAAATCTGATGTGGAACCCGAAACATAGTTATAAATTTTGGAGAAGAATGCAAGAAGGTTCTCTCGGTCCTCAATTTCATCTTGACTATCATGTGATTTTCATACTTCCCGACAAAAATGGATTGAAATCCGTATTTTCTGACCAGACGATTGCTAGTGTATGAAATTTGATGTGGAACCCGAAACACAGTTATAAATTTAAGAGAATATCATCTGTATTTTCTAACTAGAAGAATGCTATAATTGTCTCGTCGATATCATCTGGAGTTTTCAGATGATTTTCGTACCCCTCAAAAATAATAGACCGTAATCCGTATTTTCGAACCAAACGATGGCTAGTGTTGGAATTCTGACGCGAAACGCAATACAATTATAAAATGGAACGAAATGTGTATTTTGGAAAAAACGATGGACAATGTTTGAAATCTATACCAAACACGAAACACAATTATAAATTTAGTTGAAGAATGTCGTAAGGGTCTCCCAGTCCTCGATTCATCTCGACTTTTCAAGCGATTTTCATACCACCTGACAAAAATGGAATGAAATCCATATTTTCAAACAAGACGATGGCTAATGTTTGAAATCTAATCCGAAACACGAAACCCAAAACACAATTTAAATTTAGGACCAGAATGATATAAGGGTCCCCCAGTCCTCGATTTCATTTAGACCTTCCGGGAGATTTTCATACCACCCAAAAAAATGGACCGAATTCCTTATTTTCGTACCAGATGATGGCTATTATTTGAAATTTGACCCGAAATACAATTAAAAATTTAGGAGAAGAATGCTAAAAGGGTCTCCTGATCCTCGATTTCATATGGACTTTTAAGGCGATTTTCATTCCACCTGACAAAAATGGAACGAAATCCATATTTATGAACTAGACGATGGCTAGGGTTTGAAATCTAATATGAAACTCGAAACCGGAAACTCAATTTTAAATTTAGGAGAAGAATGCTATAAGGGTCTCACAGTTCTCTATATCATCTGGACTTTTCAGGCGAAAATCGAACCACCCGACAAAAATTGACCAAAATTATTATTTTTGTACAAGATGATGGCTAGGGTTTGAAATCTGATTGCTAGGGTTTGAAAAATCATATCAAACAACAAAAATGGACCGAAAACCGTATTTTCAGACTTGACGATGGCTAGTGTTTGAAATCTGACACGGAACCTGAAATACAGTCTTAAATGTAGGAGAAGAATTCGTACTACCCGACAAAAATGGACTAAAATCTGTAACATATAAAGATGTAGTTATTACTTTATTAGACAACTCTAATTTAATTTATGTTATTACTATCTTCGTTTTATAGTTTTACTTTATAACAAATATATAATAATAACATATAAAAAAAATAGAGATGTCAAATAAAGTAATAATTACATCATTATTTTCATAGGGTTTAGTGTTTTAGGGTATTTAGGGTTTAAGAAATCACGTTTAGGGATTAAGGTTTAGAGTTTAAGGTTCAAGATTTTGGGTTTAGTGTTTAGGGTTTAAGGTTTAGGATTTGAGGTTTAAGGTTTTGGGTTTGAGGTTCGGGTTATAGTATATAGGGTTATCTTCATTGCAAAATATTACTACAAAACGATCATATTAATAACATATAATGAAATATAGTTGTCAAATAAGATTTAATTATTACTTTATTTGAAAAAATATTTTATTATATGTTATTAAATCTTCTTTATTAAATGTTATTATTATCTTCGTTTTGTAATTATACTTAATAATAAAGATAATAATAAAATATACAAAATTTAGTTGTCAAATAAATATGTCAAAATTAATTTATTTGACAACTCTATTTTATTATATGTTATTATTATCTTGGTTATTAAGTACAACTACAAAACGAAGATAATAATAATATTAAATAAAATAGAGTTGTCTAATAAATAAGTAATTATTACTTTATTTGACAACACTATTTTATTATATGTTATTATTATCTTTGTTTTATTGTTTTACTACATAACGAAGATAATAATAACATCTAATAAAATTGAGTTTATCAAATAAATATGTAATTAGTACTTTATTTGACAACTTTATTTTAGTATATGTTATTATTATCTTCGTTATTAAGTACAACTACAAAACGAAGATAATAATAATATTTAATAAAGTAGAGTATTCTAAATAAATAAGTAATTATTACTATATTTGACAACACTATTTTATTAAATGTTATTATCATCTTCGTTTTGTAATTATACTTAAAAATAAAGATAATAATTAAATATAACAACATTTAGTTGTCAAATAAATATGTCAAAATTAATTTATTTGACAACTCTATTTTATTATATGTTATTGTTATCTTGGTTATTAAGTACAACTACAAAACAAAGATAATAATAATATTAAATAAAATAGAGGTGTCTAATAAATAAGTAGTTATTAATTTATTTGACAACACTATTTTATTATATGTTATTATTATCTTTGTTTTATTGTTTTACTACATAACGAAGATAATAATAACATATAATAAAATTGAGTTTATCAAATAAATATGTAATTAGTACTTTATTTGACAACTTTATTTTATTAGTACAACTATATTATGAGGATAATAATAACATATAATAAAATAGAGTTGTCAAATATAGTAATAATTCCATATTTATTTAATAGTTCAATTGTGTTATATGTTATTATTATTTTCGTTATTAACTACAACTATAAAACGACGATAAAAATAACATTTAATTAAATAGAGTTTTCAAATAAAGTAACATGGATAACACTATTTTATTAAATGATATTATTATCTTCATTTTGTAGTTATACTTAATAACAAAGATAATAATAAAATATAACAAAATTGAGTTGTCAAAAAAATATGAAATAATTAATTTATTTGACAACTCTATTTTTTTTATATGTTATTATTTTCTTCGTCATTGAGTACAACTACAAAACTACAAAACGAAGATAATAATAATATTTAATAAAATAGAGTTATCTATAAATAAGTAATTATTACTTTATTTGAAAATACTATTTTATTATATGTTATTATTATCTTCGTTTTATTATTTTACTGAATAACGAATATAATAATAACATATACTAAAATTGAGTTTATAAAATAAATATGTACTTAGTACTTTATTTGACAACTCTATTTTATTTTATGTTATTATTATTTTCGTTATATAAGTTGTAGTTCATAACGAAGACAATATTAACATATAATAAAATAGAGTTGTTAAATAAAGTAATAATTACATATTTATTTGACAACTCTATTTTATTATATTATATTACTATCTTTGTTATGGAGTCAAACTTCTAAATGAAGATAATAATAACATATAATAAAATAGAATTATCAAATATATTAATAGTTACATAATTATTTGACAACTCTGTTTTATTATACGTTATTATTATGTTTATTTTGTAGTTGTACTAAATAACGAAAAAAAATAATAACATATAACAAAAATTGAGTTGTAAAATTAATATGAAATTATTATTAATTTATTGGACAACTCTATTTTATTATATGTTATTATTATCTTTGTTATGAAATAAAACCATAAAACGAAGATAATAATAACATTAAATAAATAGAGATGTCAAATAATGTAATACTTAAATATTTATTTAACAACACTATTTTTTTTATATATTATTATTATCTTCATTTTGTATTTAATTTACAACTCGATTTTGTTATATGTTATTATTATTTTCGTTATTTAGTACAATTACAAATTGAAAATAATAAAAAACATATAAGACAATTGAGTTGTCAAATAAAAATGTAATTATTACTTTATTTGACAACTCTATTTTGTTATATGTTATTATTTACTTCGTTATAACTTATTTGTTTGACAAGTATATTTTTTATTATAACGTATTATTATCTTAGTTATGACGTAGAACTATAAAATGGTGATAATAATATCAAAGAAAAAAATTGAGTTGTCAAATTAAAAAATAATTACATATTTATTTGACAACTCTATTTTATTATATGTTATTATCATCTTCGTCATGAACTAAAACTCTAAAACAAATATAATAACAATATATATCAAAAAAGAGTTGTCAAATAAATATGTAATTATTACTTGATTAGACAGCTCTATTTTATTATATGTGTTTATTATCTTCGTTATAAAGTACAACTACATGACGAAGATAATAGTATCATATAATAAAATAGAGTTGTCAAATAAATTATTAATTTCATATTTATATGACAACTCTATTTTATTGTATGTTATTATTATCTTCGTTTTGTAGTTGTACTAAATAATGAAAATAATAATAACATATAACAAAATTGAGTTGTAAAATAAATACGTAATTATTACTTTATTTGACAACTCTATTTTATTATATGTTATTATAATCTTAGTTATGAAATAAAACTATAAAACGAAGATAATAATAACATATAATAAATTAGAGTTATCAAATAAAGTAATAATTACATATTTACTTGACAACTCAATTTTATTAAATGATATTACTATATTCGTTATGCAGTCAAACTTCTAAATGAAGATAATAATAACATATAATAAAATAGAATTATCAAATAAACTAATAATTACATATTTATTTGACAACTCTGTTTTATTATACGTTATTATTATGTTTATTTTGTAGTTGTACTAAATAACAAAAATAATAATATAACATATAACAAAATTGAGTTGTAAAATTTTACATGTAATTATTACTTTATTGGAAAACTCTATTTTATTATATGTTATTATTATCTTTGTTATGAAATAAAACCATAAAACAAAGATAATAATAACATTAAAATAAAATAGAGTTGTCAAATAATGTAATACTTAAATATTTATTTAACAACACTATTTTATTATATATATTATTATCTTCGTTTTGTATTTAATTTACAACTCGATTTTGTTATATATTATTATTATTTTTGTTATTTAGTACAATTACACAATGAAAATAATAAAAACATATAAGACAATTGAGTTGTCAAATAAAAATATAATTATTACTTTATTTGACAACTCTATTTTGTTATGTGTTATTATATTAACTTATTTTGTTTGACAACTCTATTTTATTATATGTTATTATTATCTTAGTTATGACGTATAACTATAAAATGGTGATAATAATATCAAAGAACAAAATTGAGTTGTCAAATAAAAAAATAATTACATATTTATTTGACAACTCTATTTTATTATATGTTATTATCATCTTCGTTATGAACTAAAACTCTAAAACAAATATATCAAAATAGAGTTGTCAAATAAATATGTAATTATTACTTGATTAGACAACTCTATTTTTTATATGTGTCTATTATCTTTCGTTATAAATTACAACTACATGACGAAGATAATAGTATCATATAATAAAATAGAGTTGTCAAATAAATTAATAATTACATATTTATATGACAACTCTATTTTATTGTATGTTATTATTATCTTCGTTTTGTAGTTGTACTAAATAATGAAAATAATAATAACATATAACAAAATGGAGTTGTAAAATAAATATGTAATTATTACTTTAATTTCGGACCAAACGATGGTTAGTGTTTGAAATATAAGACGCAGAACCTGAAACACATTTATAATTTTAGGAGAAGAATGCTATAACGATCTCCTGGTCCTCGATTTCATCTAGACTTTTCAGGAGATTTTTGTATCACCCGATAAAAATCGACCGATGGCTAGTGTTTGAATTCTGATGTGGAACTCGAAACACAATTATAAATTTTTGGAGATAAATGCTATAAGGGTTTCTTGGGCCTCGAATTCATCTGGTCTTTTCGGGCAATTTTTGTACCTCACGACAAAAATAGACCGAAAACGTATTTTCGGACCAGACGATTGCTAATGTTTGATATCTGGTGCGGAACCAACAACACAGTTATAAATTTTTGGAGAAGAGTGCTATAATGGTCTCCCGGTCTTCGATTTCATACGAACCTTTCGGGCGATTTTTCGTACCACCCGACTAAAATGGACCGAAATTCGTATTTTCGAACAAGACGATGGCTAGTGTTTGAAATCTGACGTAGAACCCGAAACACAATTATAAATTTAGAAGAAGAATTCTATAAGGGCCATTTGGTCTCATATTTCATCGGGACTTTTCAGGCATTTTTCTTACCCATCGATTATAATGGACCAAATTCTGTATTTTCCGACCAGACGATGGCCAATGTTTGAAATCAGACGCGGAACCCGGAACACAATGATAAATTCAGGAGAAGAATGCTATTATAATAAGAGTCTTCTGGTCCTCCATTTCATATGGACTTTTCGGGCGATTTTGGTAACCCTCGAAAAAAAAGGACTAAAATCATTATTTTCATACCAGATGATGGCAGAATTTGAAATCTGACGCGGAACCCGAAACACAGTTATAAATTTTGGAGAAGAATGCTATAAGGGTCTCCTGATCCTCGATTTCATTTGGACTTTTCGGGCGATTTTCTTACCACCCAACAAAAATGGACCAAAGTCCGTAGTTTCAGATCAAACGATGGTTAGTGTTTGAAATCTGACGCAGAACCCGAAATAGAGTTATTTTCTGACCAGGCGATGGCTAGTGTTTGAAATCTAACCCGAAACACAATTATAAATTTAGGAGAAGCATGCTAAAATTCTCTCCCGCTCCTCATTTTTTTCATCTGGAGTTTTTGGGCGATTTTTGTACCACCCGACAAAAATGCACTAAAATCCGTAACATATAATAAAACAGAGTTGTCAAATAAATATGTAATTATTACTTTATTTGACAACTCTGATTTAATTTATGTTATTATTATCTTCATTTTATAATTTTACTTTATAACAAATATATAATAATAACATATAAAAAAATAGAGATGTCAAATAAAGTAATAATTACATCTTTATTTTATTAGGGTTCAGTGTGTTAGGATGTTTAGGGTTTAAGAAATCACGTTTAGGGATTAAGGTTTAGAGTTTAAGGTTAAGGATTTAGTGTTTATGGTTTAAGGTTTAAGGTTTAGGATTTAAGGTTTAAGGTTTTGGGTTTGAGGTCCGGATTATAGTATATAGGGTTAACTTCATTGCAAAATATTACCACAAAACGATCATAATAATAACATATAATGAAATATAGTTGTCAAATAAAAATGTAATTATTACTTTATTTGAAAATAATATTTTATTATATGTTATTCTAATCTTCTTTATTAAATGTTATTACTATCTTCGTTTTGTTGTTGTACTTAATAACAAAGATAATAATAACATATAATAAAATTCAGTTGTCAAATAAATAAATAACGAAGATAGTAATTCATAACGAAGACAATACTAACAAATAATTAAATAGAGTTGTTAAATAAAGTAATAATTACATATTTATTTGACAACTCTCTTTTATTATATGTTATTACTATCTTCTTTTTGAAGTCATACTTTAAAAGGAAGATAATAATAACATATGATAAAATAAAATTGTCAAATAAATTAATAGTTACATATTTATTTCACAACTCTATTTTATTATATGTTATTATTATTATCTTCGTTTTATAGTTTTACTTCATAACGACGATAATAAAAAAATATAACAAAGTTGAGTTTTAAAATAAATAAGTAATTATTATTTTATTTGACAACTCTATTTTATTTATATGTTATTATTATATGTGTTATGAAATAAAACTATAAAACGAAGATAATAATAACATTAACTAAAATAGAGTTGTCAAATACTGTAATACTTAAATATTTATTTAACAACACTATTTTATTATTATTATCTTCGTTTTGTATTTAAATATTATCTTTGTTTTGTATTTTATCATATAATAATAGAATTGTCAAATAAAGTAATAATTACATATTTATATGACAACTCTATTTTATTATATGTTATTATTATCTTCGTTATTGAGTACAACTACAAAACGAAGAAAATAATAATATTTAATAAAATAGAGTTGTCTAATAAATAAAGTAATTATTACTTTATTTGAAAAAACTATTTTATTATATGTTATTATTATCTTCGTTTATTGTTTTACTACATAACGAAGATAATAATATAATATAATAAAATTAGTTTATCAAATAAATAGGTTCTTATTACTTTATTTGACAATTCTATTTTATACTATATTATTATTATTAGTTTCTTTATATAGTTGTACTTCATAACGAAGACAATACTAACAAATAATTAAATAGAGTTGTTAAATAAAGTAATAATTACATATTTATTTGACAACTCTATTTTATTATATGTTATTACTATCTTCGTTTTGAAGTCATACTTTAAAAGGAAGATAATAATAACATATGATAAAATAAAATTGTCAAATAAATTAATAGTTACATATTTATTTCACAATTCTATTTTATTATATGTTATTATTATCTTCGTTTTATAGTTTTACTTCATAACGACGATAATAAAAACATATAACAAAGTTGAGTTTTTAAAATAAATAAGTAATTATTATTTTATTTGACAACTCTATTTTATTATATGTTATTATTATATGTGTTATGAAATAAAACTATAAAACGAAGATAATAATAACATTAACTAAAATAGAGTTGTCAAATACTGTAATACTTAAATATTTATTTAACAACACTATTTTATTATTACTATCTTCGTTTTGTATTTAAATATTATCTTTGTTTTGTATTTTATCATATAATAAAATAGAATTGTCAAATAAAAGTAATAATTACATATTTATATGACAACTCTATTTTATTATATGTTATTATTATCTTCGTTATTGAGTACAACTACAAAACGAAGAAAATAATAATATTTAATAAAATAGAGTTGTCTAATAAATAAAGTAATTATTACTTTATTTGAAAACACTATTTTATTATATGTTATTATTATCTTCGTTTTATTGTTTTACTACATAACGAAGATAATAATAGCATATAATAAAATTTAGTTTATCAAATAAATAGGTTCTTATTACTTTATTTGACAATTCTATTTTATACTATATTATTATTATTAGTTTCTTTATATAGTTGTACTTCATAACGAAGACAATACTAACAAATAATTAAATAGAGTTGTTAAATAAAGTAATAATTACATATTTATTTGACAACTCTATTTTATTATATGTTATTACTATCTTCGTTTTGAAGTCATACTTTAAAAGGAAGATAATAATAACATATGATAAAATAAAATTGTCAAATAAATTAATAGTTACATATTTATTTCACAATTCTATTTTATTATATGTTATTATTATCTTCGTTTTATAGTTTTACTTCATAACGACGATAATAAAAACATATAACAAAGTTGAGTTTTAAAATAAATAAGTAATTATTATTTTATTTGACAACTCTATTTTATTATATGTTATTATTATATGTGTTATGAAATAAAACTATAAAACGAAGATAATAATAACATTAACTAAAATAGAGTTGTCAAATACTGTAATACTTAAATATTTATTTAACAACACTATTTTATTATTATTATCTTCGTTTTGTATTTAAATATTATCTTTGTTTTGTATTTTATCATATAATAAAATAGAATTGTCAAATAAAGTAATAATTACATATTTATATGACAACTCTATTTTATTATATGTTATTAGTATCTTCATTTTGTAGTTGTACTAAATAACGAAAATAATAATAACATATAACAAAATTGAGTTGTAAAAGAACTATGTAATTATTACTTTATTTGACAACTCTATTTTATTAAATGATATTACTATCTTCATTATACAGTCAAACATTAAAATGAAGATAATAATAACATATAATAAAATAGAATTATCAAATAAATTAATAATTACATATTTATTTGACAACTCTATTTTATTATACGTTATCAATATTTTGGTTATATAGTTGTACTAAATAACGAAAATCATAATAACATGTAACAAAATTGAGTTGTAAAAATAATATGTAATTATTACTTTATTTGACAACTCTATTATATTATATGTTATTGTTATCTTCGTTATTGATTACAACTACAAAACGAAGATAATAATAATAATTAATAAAATAGAGTTATCTAATAAATAAGTAATTATTAATTTATTTGAAAACACTATTTTATTATTTTATCAAATAAATATATACTTATTATTTTATTTGACAACTTTATTTTATTTTATGTTATTATTATTTTCGTTATATAGTTGTACTTCATAACGAAGACAATACTAACATATAATAAAATAGAGTTGTTAAATAATGTAATAATTACATATTTAATTGACAACTCTATATTATTATATGTTATTACTATCTTCATTTTATATAGTTTTACTTCATAACAAAGATAATAATAACATATAACAAAATTGAGTTGTAAAATAAATAAGTAATTATTGTTTTATTTATAACAACTCTATTTTATTAATTGTTATTATTATCCTTTTTATTAAGTACAACTAAAAATGAAGATGATAATAGTATTTAATAAAATAAATAGTCTAATAAATAATTAATTATTACTTTATTTGACAATACTATTTTATTATATGTTATTATTATCTTCATTTTATGGTTTTACTAGATAACGAAGATAATAATAACATATAATAAAATTGAGTTTATCAAATAAATTTGTAATTAGTAATTGTCAAATATATTAATCATTACATATTTATTTAATAGTTCAATTGTATTATATGTTATTATTATTTTCGTTATTAAGTACAACTATAAAACGAAGATAATAGTAACATTTAATAAAATAGAGTATTTAAGTAAAGTAACATTGACAACACTATTTTATAAACTTTTATTATTATCTTCATTATGTAGTTGTATTTAATAACAAAGATAATAATAACATATAACAAAATTGAGTTGTCAAATAAATATGTAATAATTAATTTATTTGACAACTTTATTTTATTATATGTTATTACTATCTTCATTATTAAGTACAATTACAAAATAAAATTAATAATAATATTTAATAAAATATAGATGTCTAATAAATATGTAATTTTTACTTTACTTGACAACACTATTTTATTATACGTTATTATTTTCTTCATTTTGTAGTTATACTTAATAACAAAGATAATAATAAAATATAACAAAATTTAGTTGGCAAATAAATAACAAATAATTAATTTATTTGACAATTCTATTTTATTATATGTTATTATTATCTTCGTTATTGAGTACAACTACAAAACGAAGATAATAATAATATTTAACAAAATAGAGTTGTCTAATAAATAAGTAATTATTATTTTATTTAAAAACACTATTTTATTAAACGTTATTATTATCTTGGTTTTATTGTTTTACTACATAACGAGGATAATAATAACATATAATAAAATTTAGTTTTTCAATAAATATATACTTATTACTTTATTTGACTATTCTATTTTATAATATGTTATTATTATTATTTTCGTTATATAGTTGTACTTCATAACGAAGATAATAATAACATTAACTAAAATAGAGTTGTCAAATAATGTAATATTTAAATATTTATTTGACAACACTATTTTATTATATATATTATTATTATCTTCGTTTTGTATTTAAATATTATCTTCGTTTTGTATTTTATTATATATTATTATTTGACAACACTGTTTTATATATTATTATTTATTTTACAACACTATTTTATTTAATGTTATTAGTATCATATAATAAAATGGCGTTGTCAAATAAAGTAATAATTAGATATTTATGTAACAACTTTATTTTATTATATGTTATTAGTATCTTTGTTTTGTAATTGTACTAAATAACGAAAATAATAATAACATATAACAAAATTGATTTGTAAAAGAACTATGTAATTATTACTTTATTTGACAACTCTATTTTATTAAATGATATTACTATCTTCGTTATGCAGTCAAACATTAAAATGAAGATAATAATAACATATAATAAAATAGAATTATCAAATAAATTAATAATTACATATTTATTGACAAATCTGGTTTATTATACGTTATTATTATCTTCGTTTTGTAGTTGTACTAAATAACGAAAATAATAATAACATATAACAAAATTGAGTTGTAAAATTAATATGTAATTAGTACTTTATTTGACAACTCTATTTTATTATATGTTATTATTATCTTCATTATGTAGTAAAACTATAAAACGAACATAACAATAACATTTAATAAAATAGAGTTGTCAAATAATGTAATAATTAAAAAGCATTCTTCTCCTAAATTTATAATTGTGTTTCGCGTCATATTTTGAACATTAGCCATCATTTGGTCTAAAAATACAAATTTCGTTCCATTTTTGTCGGGTGGTACGAAAATTGCCTGAAAAGTACAGTCTAGATGAAATCGGGGATTTTCGTACCACCTGATTTTCGGTCCATTTTTGTCAGGTGGTACGAAAATCGCCTGAAAAGTCCAGATGAAATCGAGGACTGAGAGACTCTTATAGCATTATTCTCTAAAATTTATAACTATGTTTCAGGTTCCGCACCAGATATCAAACACTTGCCATCGTGTGGTCCAAAAATACAAATGTTTGTCAATTTTTGTCGAGGGGTACGAAAGTCGCTCGAAAAGTCCAAATGAAATCGAGGACCGGGAGACCATTATAACATTCTTTCACAGAATTTATAACTTTGTTTCGGGTTCCGTGCCAGATTTCAAACACTAGCCATCGTCTAGTCCGAAAATATAGATGTTGGTCATTTATCGTCGATGGATCTGAAAGTCGCTCGAAAAGTCCAAATGAAATCGAGGTCTGGGAGACGATTATAGAATTATTGATCTAAATTTATAATTGTGTTTCGGGTTCCGCGTAAGATTTGAAACACAAGCCATCGACTTGTTCGAAAATATGGATTTCGGTCCATTTTAGTTGGGTGGTACGAAAATCCCTGAAAAGTCCAGATGAAATCGAGTACCAGGAGACCCTTATAGCATTCTTCTCCAAAATTTATAACTGTGTTTTGGGTTCCGCGTAAGATTTGAAAAACTAGCCATCGTCTTGTTCGAAAATACAGATTTCGGTCCATTTTAGTCCGGTGGTACGAAAATCCCCCGAAAAGTCAAGATGAAATCGAGTACCAGGAGAACCTTATAGCATTCTTCTCCAAAATATATAAATGCGTTTCGGGTTCTGCGCTAGATCTCAAACACTAGCCATCGTCTGGTCTGAAAATACTGATTTTGGCCCTTTTTTGTCTAGTGGTACGAAAGTCGCTCCAAAAGTCCTAATGAAATAAAGGACCGAGAGTCCCTTATATCATTCTTCTTCTAAATTTATAATTTTGTTTTGGGTTCCGCGTCAGATTTCAAACACTAGCCATCGTCTTGTTCGAGAATACGGATTTCGGTCCATTTTAGTCGGGTGGTACGAAAATCGCACAAAAAGTCCCGATGAAATCGAGGACTTAGAAACTCTTATAACATTCTTCTCTAAAAGTTATGACTATGTTTCATGTTCCGCGCCAGATTTCAAACACTAGACATTGTCTGGTCCGAAAATGCAGATGTTGGTCCATTTTTGACGAGGGGTACGAAAATCGTCCGAAATGTACAAATGAAATTGAGGATCGCGAGACCATTACAGCATTCTTCCCCAAAATTTATAACTTTGTTTCATGTTCCGCGCCATATTTCAAACACAAGCCATCGTCTTGTACGAAAATACCCCGAAAATTCTAGATGAAATCGAGGACCAGGAAACTCTTATAGCATTCTTCTCCTAAATTTATAAATGTGATTCGAATCCCGTGTCAGATTTCTAACGCTATCCATTGCTTGTTCGAAAATACGAATTTCGGTCCTTTTTTTTTCCTGTGTACGAGAGACCTTCATAGTGTTCTTCTCTAAAATTTATAAATGTGTTTCGGGTTCTTTGTCTGATTCCCAACACAAACCATCATTTTGTTCAAAAATATGAATTTCGGTCCATTTTAGTTGAATGGTACGAAAGTCACCCGAAAAGTCCAGATTAAATCGAGGACCAAGAGACTCTTATAGCATTCTTCTCAAAAATTTATAATTGTGTTTCGGGTTCCGCGCCAGATTTCAAACACTAGCCAGTCTTTTTCGAAAATACGGATTTTGGTCTATTTTGGTTGGATCGTATGAAAATCGTTCGAAAAGTCCAAATGAAATCGAGGACCAGGAGACCCTTATAGCATTATTCTCCAAAATTTATAACTGTGTTTCGAGTTCCACCCCAGGTTTCAAACACTAGCCATCGTCTGGTCCGAAAATACGAATTTCAGTCCATTTTTGTCGGGTGATACCAAAATCTCCCGAACTGACCAGGTGAAATCAAGGACCTGGAAGAAGCTTATAGCATTCTTCTCCTAAATATATAACTGAGTTTCGGGTTTCGCACCAGATTTCAAACACTTGCCATCGTCTGGTCTGAAAATATAGATTTCAGCCCTCTTTTGTCGAAGTGTAAGAAAATCGCCTGAAAAGTCTAGATGAAATCGAGGACCGAGAGACCTTTATAGCATTCTTCTCCTAAATTTATAACTATGTTCCGAGTTCCGTGTCGGATTTCAAACACTAGCCATTGTTTTGTGCAAAAATACGAATTTCGGTCCATTTTAATCGGGTGGTACGAAAATCACCCGAAAATACTACATGAATCGAGGACCTGGAGATCATTATATCATTCTTTTCCTAAATATATAATAGTGTTTCGGATTCTGGGTCAGATTTCAAACACTAACCATCGTTTGGTCCAAAAATATAGATTTTGGTCCATTTTTGTCGAGGGGTATGAATATCGCCTGAAAAGTCCAGATGAAATTGACGACCGAGAGACCCTTGTAGTATTCTTCTTCTATATTTATAATTGTATTTCGGGTTCCATGCCAACTTTCAAACACTAGCCATCGTCTGGTGTGAAAATACAGATTTCAATCCATTTTAGTCTAGTGGTATGAAAATCGCTCGAAAAGTACAGATGAAATCGAGAACCGGGAGACCCTTATAGAATTCTTCTCCTAAATTGGTAAATGTGTTTCAAATTTCATATAATACCACTAGTTTTTGATTCACAAGTCCTGATAAAAGCTTCACAACGTCAGATTTCAAAGACTAGCCATTGTCTTGTTCGAAAATACAGATTTCTTTCCATTTTTGTCGGGTGGTACGAAAATCGCCCGAAAAGTCCATATGAAATCGAGGACCGAGAGACCCTTATAGCATTCTTCTTCTAATCTTATAATTTTGTTTCGGGTTTTGCGTCAAATTTCAAACACTAGCCATCGTCTAGTTCGAAAATATGGATTTCGGTCCATTTTTGTTGTGTGGTACGAAAATCGCCCTAAAAATTCAGATGAAATCGAAGACTGAGAGACCCTTATAGCATTCTTCTTCTAAATATATAATGGTGTTGCGAGTTCTGTGTCAGATTTCAAACACTAGTCATCGTCTGGTCAAAAAATACAGATATTGGTCCATTTTTGTCGAGGGGTACGAAAACTCCCGAAAAGTCCAGATGAAATCGATGATCGAGAGACCCTTATAGCATTCTTCTTCTAAATTTATAAATGTGTTTCAGGTTCCGCGTCAGATTTCGAACACCAGCGATCATCTTGTCCATTTTAGTTGGGTGGCACGAAAATTGCCCCAAATGTCTAGATGAAATCGAGGACCAGAAGACTCTTATAGCATTTTTCTCCTAAATTTACAATTGCGTTTCGGGTTTTGCTAAGATTTCAAACACTAGCCATTGTCTTGTTCGAAAATACGGATTTTAGTCCATTTTAGTCAGGTGGTACAAAAATTGCTCGAAAAGTCCAGATGAAATCGAGGACCGGGAGACCCTTATAGCATTCTTTTCCAAAATTTATAATTGTGTTTTGTGTTCCGCATCAAATTTCAAACACTAGCCCTCGTCTGGTCCGAAAATAAAGATTTCGGTCCATTTTTTTCGGGTTGTACGAATATCTCCCGAAAACTCCAGATGAAAGCCAGGACTGAGAGACCCTTACAACATTCCTCACCTAAATGTATAACAGTGTTTCGCGTTATGCGTCATATTTCAAACATATCCATCGTCTTGTTAGAAAATACGGATTTCAATCCTTTTTTGTCAAGTGGTATACAGATTTTCGCGTTATGCGTCATATTTCAAACACTAGCCATCGTCTGGTCCAAAAATACAGATTTTGGTCCATCTTTGTAGAGGTATACGGAAATCGGTCGTTCCATCGTCTTCTAAATTTGTAACTTTGTTTCGGGTTCCGCATCAGATTTCAAACAATTGCCATCATTTTGTTCCAAAACACGGATATCGATCCATATTAGTTGTGTGCTACGAAAATCGGCGATCGCGTCAAATTTCAAACTCATGCCATTGTCTAGTCCAAAAATACCGATTTTTGTCCATTTTAGTCGAAGGGTACGAAACTCGCCTGAAAAGTCTAGATGAAATCGAGGACCTAGAGTCCCTTATAGCATTCTTCTTCTAAATTTATAAATGTGTTTCAATTTCGGTGTCAGATTTCAAACAGTAGCCATCATCCTGTTCGAAAACACTAGTTTCAGTCCATTTTAGTCGAGTGTTACGAAAATAACCCGAAAAGTCCAGATGAAATTGAGGACTAGGAGACTCTTATAACATTCTTCTCCTAAATTTATAAATGTGGTTTGGGTTCCACGTCAGTTTTCAAAAACTATCTATCATCTTTTCTAAATACGGATTTCGGTCCATTTTTGTCGGGTGGTATGAAAATCGCCCAAAAAGTCCAGATGAAATCGAGGACCGAGAGACCCTTTTAACATTCTTCTCCTAAATTTATAACTGTGGTTCGGGTTCCACGTGTGTTTTCAAATACTATCCATCGTCTTATTCGAAAATACGGATTTCGGTCAATTTTTGTCGGTTAGTATGAAAATAGCCCCGGAAGTCCAGATGAAATCGAGGACCGAGCGACCCTTATAGCATTCTTCTTCTAAATTTATAATTGTTTTTCGGTTTCCGCGTCAGATTTCAAACAATAGCCAACATCTTGTTCGAAAATATGGAAATTGTTCCATTTTAGTCGGGTGGTACGAAATCGCCCGAAATGTCTAGATGAAATCGAGGACCAGAAGACTCTTGTAGAATTCTTCTCCAAAATCAATAACTGTGTTTCGGGTTCGCTGTCAGTTTTTAAACACTATCATCGTTCGAAAATATGGATTTCAGTCCATTTTTATCGGTTGGGATGAAAATCGCCCGAAAAGTCCAGATGAAATCGAGGACCGAGAGACCCTTTTACATTCTTCTCCTAAATATATAACAGTGTTTCAAGTTCCGCGTCATATTTCAAATACTAGCCATCGTCTGGTTTGAAAATATAGATTTTGGTCCATTTCTTGTTGAGGGGTACGAAACTCGCCCGAAAGGTTCAAATGAAATCGAGTACCGAGAGTCCCTTATAGCATTCTTTATCTAAATTTATAACAGTGTTTCGGTTTCCGCGTCATATTTCAAACACTTTCCATCATCTTGTTCGAAAATACGGATTTCGATCCATTTTAGTCAGGGTGGTACGACAATCGCTCGAGTCTAGATCAAATCGAGGACCAGGATACCCTTATAGAATTCTTCTCCTAAATATATAATAGTGTTTCGAGGACCTAGAGACCCTTATAGCATTCTTCTTTTAAATTTGTAAATGTTTTTCGAGTTCCGCGTCAGATTTCAAACACTAGCCATCATCTTGTTCGAAAATACGTATATCGGTCTATTTTAGTCGGGTGGCACGAAAATTGCCCTAATGTCTAGATGAAATCGCGGACCAGAAGACTCTTATACCATTTTTCTCCTAATTACATGTTATTGCCCTAATGTCCAAATGAAATCGAGGACCGAGAGTCCCTTATAGTATTCTTCTTCTCAATTTATAATTGTGTTTCGGTTTCCACATCAGATTTCAAACAATAGCCACCATCTTGTTCAAAAATACGGATTTTAGTCGGGTGGTACGAAAATCGCCCGAAAAGTCCAGATGAAATAGAGGATCGGTAGACCCTTATAGCATTCTTCTCCATAGTTAATAACTGTGTTTCGGGTTTAGCATCAAATATCAAACACTAGCCCTCGTTTGGCCCGAAAATACAGATTTCGTCCATTTTTGTCTGGTGGTACGAAAATCGCTCGAAAAGTCCTGATGAAATCGAGGACCAAGAGAACCTTATATCATTCTTCTCCTAAATATATAACATTGTTTCGGGTTTCGCGTCATATTTCAAACAGTAGCCATCGTCTGGTCCGAAAATAGAGATTTCAATCCATTTTTGTCGAGGGGTACGAATTTCGCCCGAAAAGTCCAGATATATTTAAGAGAAGAATGCTGTAAGGGTCTCTCAGTCCTTGATTTCATATGGACTTTTCGGGCAATTTTCGTACTACCTGACAAAAATGGAACGAAATCTTTATTTTCAAACCAGACTAGGGCTAGTGTTTGAAATTTGACGCGGAACCAGAAACACAATTATAAATTTAGGAGAAAAATTCTATAAGAGTCTTCTCGTCGTCGATTTCATCTGGACATTTCGGGCAATTTTCGTGCCACCTGACTAAAATGGACCGATATACATATTTTCGAACAAGATGATGGCTAGTGATTGAAATTTTACGTGGAACCCGAAACACATTTATAAATTTAGAAGAAGAATGCTATAAGGTTCTCTCGGTCCTCGATTTCATCTGGACTTTTCGTGCGAGTTTCATACCCCTAGACAAAAATTGACCAAAATATGTATTTTCGGACCAAACTATGGCTAGTGTTTGAAATCTGACGCACAACCCGAGACACATTTATATATTAAGCATAAGAATGCTATAAGGGTTTCCCGGTCCTCGATTTCATTTGGACTTTTGGACCGATTTTCGTAACACCCGTAAAAAATGGATCGAAATCTGTATGTTTGGACTGGAAGAGGGCTAGTGTTTGAAATTTGACGCGGAACCTGAAATCTTGTTATAAATTAAGGACAAGAATGCTATAAGGGTTTCCCGGTCCTTAATTTCATATGGACTTTTCGGGCGATTTTTGTACCACCCGACAAAAATGGAAAGAAATATGTATTTTCGAACATGACGATGGCTAGTGTTTGAAATCTGTCGTTGTAAAGATATTATCAGGACTTTTGTATCAAAACTAGTGGTATTATATGGAATCTGAAACACATTTATCAATTTAGGAGAGGAAATCTATAAGGGTCTCTTGGTGCTTGATTTCATATAGACTTTTTGGGCGATTTTCATACCACTAGACTAAAATTGATTGAAATCCGTAATTTCGGACCAGACGATGGCTAATGTATCAAATTTGACATGGAACCGAAATAATGTATTAAATTTAGAAGAAGAAGGCTTTAAGGGTTTCTCGGTCGTCAATTTCCTTTGGACTTTTAGGGCGATTTTCGTACCCCTAAAAAAATGGACCAAAATCTATATTTTTGAACCAGACGATGGCTAGTCTTTGAAATCTGACTCGGAATCCGATACACTGTGATAAATTTAGGAGAAGAATGCTATAAGGGTCTCTTGGTCATCGATTTCATCTGGACTTTTCAGGCGATTTTCTTACCCCTCAACAAAAAAGGACCGAAATCTATATTTTCGGACAAGACGATGGCAAGTGTTCGAAATCTGGCATAGAACCTAAAACCTAGTATTAAATTTTTGGGGAAGAATGCTATCACGGACTTTTAGGGTGATTTTCGTACCACCCGACAAAAAATGACCGAAATCTATATTTTCGGACAAGACGATGGCAAGTGTTCGAAATCTGGCATAGAACCTAAAACCTAGTATTAAATTTTTGGGGAAGAATGCTATCACAGACTTTTAGGGTGATTTTCGTACCACCCGACAAAAAATGAACCGAAATTCGTATTATCGAACAAGATATATGCTAGTGTTTGAAATTTGATGCGGAACCCGAAACGCAGTTATAAATTTTTCAGAAGAATGCTATAAGGGTCTCCTGATCCTCCATTTCATCTTGGCTTTTCGGAGATTTTCGTACCACCCCACAATCATGGTCCGAAATCCGTATTTTCAAACAAGACAATTGCTAGTATTTGAAATCTGAGGCGAAACCCGAAACTTAGTTATAAATTTAGGAGAAGAATGCTATAAGAGTCTCCTAGTCCTCGATTTCATCGGGTCTTTTCGGGAGATATTCGTACCACCTGACAAAAATGGACAGAA
The DNA here is from genome assembly GCA_002896235.1 of Cicer reticulatum. NCBI lineage: Eukaryota > Viridiplantae > Streptophyta > Magnoliopsida > Fabales > Fabaceae > Cicer > Cicer reticulatum. The sequence continues at coordinate 21,757 of PGWS01038333.1, read as the reverse complement.
ATTCGTATTTTCGGACCAGACAATAGCAAGTGTTTGAAATCTAGCATGAAACCCGAAACACAGTTATAAATTTTGGAGCAGAATGCTATAATGAGTTCTCGGTCCTCGATTTCATCTAGACTTTTTGGGCGTTTTTGTACAACTCGACAAAAATGGACTAAAATCTGTATTTTCGGACCACACATATGCTAGTGTTTTGAAATCTAGCGCGGAACTCGAAACACGATTATAAATTTTTGTTGAAGAATTTTACAAGGGTCTCCCTGTCCTCGATATCATCTGGACTTTTTGGGCAATTTTCATACGATCCAACTAAAATTGACCGAAATCCTTATTTTCGAAAAAGACTATGGCTAGTGTTTGAAATCTTACGTGGAATCCGAAACACATTTATAATTTTTTTAGAAGAATGATATAAAGGTCTCCCGGTCCTAGATTTCATTTGGACTTTTCGGGCGATTTTCGTACCACCCGACTAAAATGGATTGAAATCCGTATTTTCGAACAAGACGATTGTTAGTGTTTGAAATCTGACGCGGAACCCGAAACACAGTTATAAATTTTAGAGAAGAATGCTATAAGGGTCTCCTGGTCCTCGATTTCATATGGACATTTCGGGCGATTTTCGTATCACCCGACTAAAATGGACGGATATCCGTATTTTTGAACAAGATGATGGCTAGTGTTTGAAATCTGACGCGGAATCTGTAACACTGTTATTAATTTAGGAGAAGATTCTAAAACGGTCTCCAGGTCCTCAATTTCATATGGACTTTCGAGCAATTTTCGTACTTCACAACAAAAATTGACTGAAATTCGTATTTTTGGTTCACACGATGGCTAGTGTTTGAAATATGACGCGGAGCCCAAAACAAAGTTACAAATTTAAGAGAAAATTCTATAAGGGTCTTCCGGTCCTCGATTTTATCTAGACTTTTCGAGCGATTTTCGTACCACCTAAAAAAAAGTGGACCTAAATCCGTATATGGAACAAGACGATAGAGTTGTCAAATAAAGTAATAAGTACATATTTATTTGATAAACTCAATTTTAGTATATGTTATTATTATCTTCATTTAGAAGTTTGACTGCATAACGAAGATAATAATAAGATATAATAAAATAGTGTTTTCAAATAAAGTAATAATTACTTATTTGTTAGACAACTCTATTTTATTAAATATTATTATCTTCATTTTGTAGTTATACTCAATGACCAAGATAATAACAACATATAATAAATAGAGTTGTCAAATAAATTAATTATTTAATATTTATTTGACAACTCAATTTTGTTATATTTTATTATTATCTTTGTTATTAAGTATAACTACAAAATAAAGATAATAATAACATTTAATAAAATAGTGTTGTCAATGTTACTACTTTATTTGAAAACTCTATTTTATTAAATGTATTTTTTATCTTCGTTTTATAGTTGTAGTTAATAACGAAAATAATAATAACATATAACACAATTGAACTATTAAATAAATATGGAATTATTACTATATTTGACAACTCTGTTTTATTATATGTTATTATTATCTTCATAATATAGTTGTACTAATAAAATAAAGTTGTCAAATAAAGTACTAATTACATATTTATTTGATAAACTCCATTTTATTATATGTTATTATTATCTTCGTTATGTAGTAAAACAATAAAAAAAAGATAATAATAACATATAATAAAAATTGTGTTGTCAAATAAAGTAATAATTACTTATTTATAGACAACTTTATTTTATTTAATATTATTATTATTTTCGTTTTGTAGTTGTACTTAATAACGACGATAATAATAACATATAATAAAATATAGTTGTCAAATAAATTAATTTTGACATATTTATTTGACAACTAAATTTTGTTATATTTTATTATTATCTTTATTATTAAGTATAATTACAAAACCAAGATAATAATAACATTTAATAAAATAGTGTTGTCAAATAAAGTAATAATTACTTATTTATTAGACAACTCTATATTTTATTAAATATTATTATTATCTTCGTGTTGTAGTTGTACTTAATAACGAATATAATAATAACATATACTAAAATAAAGTTGTCAAATAAAGTACTACTTACATATTTATTGATAAACTCAATTTTATTATTGTTCTTATTATCTTCGTTATGTAGTAAAACAATAAAACAAAGATAATAATAACATATAATAAAATAGTGTTGTCAAATAAAGTAATAATTACTTATTTATTAGACAACTCTATTTTATTTAATATTATTATTATCTTCGTTTTGTAGTTGTACTAATAACGAAGATAATAATAACATATAATAAAATAGAGTTATCAAAATAAATTAATTTTGACATATTTATTTGACAACTAAATTTTGTTATATATTATTATTATTTTTATTATTATTAGTATAATTACAAAACGATGGCTAATGATATTAACATCTTTATTATTAACATTTAATAAAGAAGATTAGAACAACATATAATAAAATATTTTTTCAAATAAGTAATAATTAAATCTCTATTTTGACAACTATATTTCATTATATGTTATTATTATGATCGTTTATGTAGTAATATTTTGCAATGAAGATAACCCTATAATACTATAACCCGAACGTCAAACCCAAAACCTTAAACCGCAAATCCTAAACCTTAAACCCTAAACCCTAAACCCTAAACACTAAACCCAAAATCTTGAACCTTGAACTCTAAACTTTAATCCCTAAACGTGATTTCTTAAACCCTAAACACCCTAACACACTAAACTCTAATAAAATAAAGATGTAATTATTACTTTATTTGACATCTCTATTTTTTTATATGTTATTGTTATATATTTTTATAAAGTAAAACTATAAAACGAATATAGTAATAACATAAATTAAATTAGAGTTGTCTAATAAAGTAATAACTACATCTTTATATGTTACAGATTTTAGTCCATTTTTGTCGGGTAGTACGAATTCTTCTCCTACATTTAAGACTGTGTTTCGGGTTCCGTGTCAGATTTCAAACACTAGCCATCGTCAAGTCCGAAAATACGGTTTTCGGTCCATTTTTGTTGTTTGGTAAGATTTTCAAACCCTAGCAATCATATTTCAAACCCTAGTCATCATCTTGTACAAAAATAATAATTTTGGTCAATTTTTGTCGGGTGGTACGATTTTTGCCTGAAAAGTCCAGATGATATAGAGAATTGTGAGACCCTTATAGCATTCTTCTCCTAAATTTAAAATTGAGTTTCGGGTTTGGAGTTTCGTATTAGATTTTAAAACACTAGCCATCGTCTGGTTCATAAATATGAATTTCGTTGCATTTTGTTAGGTGTAACGAAAATCTCCTGAAAAGTCCATATGAAATCGAGGATCAGGAGACCCTTTTTAGCATTCTTCTCCTAAAATTTTAATTGTATTTCGGGTCAGATTTCAAATACTAGCCATCGTCTGGTACGAAAATAAGGAATTCGGTCCATTTTTTGGGTGGTATGAAAATCTCCCGGAAGGTCTAAATGAAATCGAGGACTGGGGGACCCTTATATCATTCTGGTCTTAAATTTTAAAATTGTGTTTTGGGTTTCGTGTTTCGGATAAGATTTCAAACATTAGCCATCGTCTTCTTTGAAAATATGGATTTCATTCCATTTTTGTCAGGTGGTATGAAAATCGCTTGAAAAGTCGAGATTAATCGAGGACTGGGAGACCCTTACGACATTCTTCAACTAAATTTATAATTGTGTTTCCAGTTCGGTATAGATTTCAAACATTGTCCATGGTTTGTTCCAAAATATAGATTTCGTTCCATTTTATAATTGTATTGCGTTCCGCATCAGAATTCCAACACTAGCCATCGTTTGGTTCGAAAATACGGATTACGGTCTATTATTTTCGAGGGGTACGAAAATCACCTGAAAACTCTAGATGATATCGACGATCGAGAGACAATTATATAGCATTCTTCTGGTAAGAAAATACAAATGATATTCTCCTAAATTTAAAACTGTGTTTCGGGCTCCACGTCAAATTTCATACACTAGCAATCGTCTGGTCAGAAAATACGGATTTCAATCCATTTTTGTCGGGTAGTATGAAAATCACATGAAAAGTCAAGATGAAATCGAGGACCGAGAGAACCTTATAGCATTCTTCTCCTAAATTTATAAAATTTATAACATATAATAAAATTTGTATTTTTGGATGGTTTTCTTACTCCTAGACAAAAATAGACCAAAATTTGTATTTTTGGACAAGACGAGGGCTAGTGTTTAGGAAAAGAATGCTATAAGGGTCTCCCGATCCTCTACTTCATCTGGACTTTTTGGGCGATTTTCGTACCACCAGACTAAAATGGACTGAAATCCATATTTTCGAACAAGACGATAGCTAGTGTTTGAAATCTGACGCAGAACCCGAAACACCGTTAAAAACTTTGGATAAAAATGTTATGAAGGTGTCCTATTCCTCGATTTCATTTGGACTATTCGGGAGATTTTCGTGCCACCTAATAAAAATGGATCGAAATTTGTATTTTTGGACAAGACGAGGGCTAGTGTTTGAAATCTGACGTGGAACCGAAAACACAGTTATAAATTTAGGAGAAGAATGCTATAAGAGTCTCCAGGTCCTCGATTTCATATGGACATTTCGTGCGATTTTCGTACCACCCGACTAAAACGGACCGATATCTGTATTGTGGAACAAGACGATGGCTAGTGCTTGAAATCTGACGCGGAACCTGAAACACAATTATAAATATAGGAAAATAATTCTATAAGGGTCTCTCGGTCCTTGATTTTATTTGGATGTTTTGGGGGATTTTCGTACCACCAAACAAAAATGGACTGAAATCCGTATTTTTGAATCTTGCGATGGCTTGTGTTTGAAATTTGATGCGAAACATGAAACATTGTTTAAAATTTTCGAAGCACCAGACACAAATGGATCGAAATCCATATTTTCGGACCAGACGATGGCTGGTGTTTAAATTCTGACATGAAACACGAAGCACATTTATAAATTTAAGAGAACAATCAAATTAGGGTAACTGGATCCTCAATTTCATTCAAACTTTTCGGGCGATTTTTGTACCAAATGACAAAAATGGTCCGAAATCCGTATTTTCGCACCAGAAGATGGCTAGTGTTTGAAATCTGACGTGGAACCCGAAACATAGTTAAACATTTAGGAGAAGAATGCTATCAGGTTCTCTCAGTCCTTCGATTTCATTTTGATTTTTTGTGTGATTTTCTTACTACCCGACAAAAATGGATTGAAATCCGTATTATCTGACTAGTCGATGGCGTGGAACCCGAAACAAAGTTATAAATTTAGGAGAATATCATCCGTGTTTTCTGACCAGACGAATGTTATAAGTGTCTCTCGGTCGTCGATATCATTTGCCAAAATTATATAACTATGTTTCGGGTTCCGCGTCAGATTTCAAACACTAGCCATTGTCTTGTCCGAAAATATGGAATTCGGTCCATTTTTGTCGAGTGGTACGAAAATCCCCCGAAAAGTCCAGATGAAATCGAGGATCGGGAGACCCTCAAAACATTCTTCTCCTAAATTTATAACAGTGTTTCGGATTCTGCATCAGATTTCAAACACTAGATATCATCTAGTCCTAATAATAGATTTCCGTCCATTTTTTTCGAGGGGTAAGAAAATTGCCCGAAACGTTCAGATGAAATCGAGGACTTGGAGACTCTGATAGGATTCTTCTTCTAAATTTTAAACTATGTTTCAGATTCCTCGTCAGATTTCATAAATTAGCCATGGTCTTTTTCAAAAATACGGATTTCGGTCCATTTTAGTCGGGTAGTACAAAAATCGCCCGAAAAGTCTAGATGAAATCGAGCACCAAGGGACCCTTTTAGCATTTTTTTCTTCCAAATTTTATAACTGTGTTTCGGGTTCCGCGTCAGATTTCAAACACTAGCCATAGTTTGGTCTGAAAATACAGATTTTAATCCATTTTTGTCGAGGGGTACGAAAATCGCCCGTAAAGTCCAGATGAAATCGAGGACCGAGAGACCCTTATAGCATTCTTCTCCAAAATTTATAACTGTGTTTCGAGTTTCGCGCCAGATTTCAAACACTAGCCATTGTCTAGTCCAAAAATACGAATTTTAGTCCATTTTTGTCGGGTGATACGAAATCGCCCAAAAAGACCAGGTGAAATCGAGGACCAGGAGACGCTTATAGCATTCTTTTCCTAAATTTATAACTGAGTTTTGGGTTCAGCCTCCGATTTCAAACACTAGGATTTGTCTTGTTCGAAAATACTGATTTCGGTTCATTTTTGTCGGTGGTATGAAAAACGCCTTAAAAAGCCCAGATGAAATCGAGGACCTGGAGACCCTTATAGCATTCTTCTCCAAAATTTATTACTGGTTTATAGGTTCCGCACCAGATTTCAAACACTAGCCATCGTCTGGTCCGAATATATAGATTTTGGTCCATTTTTGAGAGGGGTACGAAAATCGCCCGAAAAAGTCCAGATAAAATTGACGACCAAGAGACCTTTATAGCATTTTTCTCCTAAATTTATAACTGTGTTCCGTGTTCCGTGTCGGATTTTCAAACACTAGCCATCGTCTGGTCCAAAAATACGGATTTCAATCCATTTTAGTCGGGTGGTACGAAAATTGCCCAAAAAGTCCAGATGAAATCGAGGACCAGGACACCCTTATAGCATTCTTCTCCAAGAGTTATAACTATATTTAAGGTTCCGCGTCCAATTACAAACACTAGCCCTCGTCTGGTCCATAAATACTTATTTTGGGTCCATTTTTGTCGGGTAGTATGAAAATCCCTTGAAAAGTCCATATCAAATCGAGGACCGGAGACCCATATAGGATTCTTCTCCAAAATTTATAATTATGTTTCGGTACCTGTGTCAAATTTCTAACACTAGCACTCGTCTTTTTTCCGAAAATACTGATTTCGGTCATTTTTGTCAGGTGGTAGGAAAATCACCCAAAAAGTCCAGATGAAATCGAGGACCATGAAACCATTATAGCATTCTACTCCAAAATTTATAAATGTGTTTCGGGTTCCGCGGGAGATATCAAACACTAGCTATCGTCTGGTCTGAAAATATAGATTTTGGTCCATTTTTGTCGAGGAGAAGAAGAAATCAAGGAGAAGAAGATTCTTGTAGCATTCTTCTCCTAAATTTATAACTGAGTTTTGGGTTTTGCTTCAAATTTCAAAAACTAGCCCTCATCTTGCTCGAAAATACGAATTTCGGTCTATATTTGTCGGGTAATACGATAAATCGCCTGAAAAGATGAGATGAAATCGAGGACCGGGAGACCCTTATAGCATTCTTCTACTAAATTTACTTGTTTGGTCCAGGAAACCCTTTTAGGTTCCGCTCCAGATTTCAAACACTTGCCATCGTCTTTATCGAGGGGTAAGAAAATCGCCTGAAAAGTCCAGATGAAATCGAGGAACGAGAGACCCTTATAACATTCTTCTCCTAAATTTATAACTGTGTTCCGAGTTCCGTGTCAGATTTCAAACACTAGCCATTGTTTTGTTCAAAAATACGAATTTTCGGTCCATTTTAGTCGGGTGGTACGAAATTCACTCAAAACTACCAGATGAAAACGAGGACCGAGAGACCCTTATGTCATTCTTCTCCTAAATATATAACAGTGTTTTTGATTTCGGGTCAGATTTCAAACACTAGCCATCGACTAGTCCGCGGAATACTGATTTCTGTCCATTTTTTGTCTAGTGGTATGAAAATTGCACGAAAAGTCCAGATCAAATCGAGGACCGAGAGACCCTTATTCATTCTTTCTCTAAAAATTTTAATTGTGTTTCGGGTTCCGTGTCAAATTTCAAACACTATCCCTCATATGTTTTGGAAATACTGATTTCGGTCTATTTTTGTCGGGTGGTATGAAAATCGCCGGAAAAGTCCAGATGAAATGAAGGACCGGGAAACCGTTATACCATTCTTCTCCAAAATTTATAACTGTATTTTCGGGTTCTGCGGCAGATTTCAAACACTAGTTATCGTATGGTTCGAAAATTGCCCAAAAAGTCCATATGAAATCGAGGAGAAGAAGATTCTTGTAGCATTCTTCTCCTAAATTTATAACTGAGTTTCGGGTTCTGCATCAGATTTCAAACACTAGGCATCGTCTGATCCGAAAATACGAATTTCAATCCATATTTGTCGAGAGGTACGGAGATCGCCTAAAAAGTCCATATGAAATCGAGGACCGGGAGACCCTTATAGCATTCTTCACCAAAATTTATAAACGTGTTTTGGGTTCCGCGTCAAATTTCAAACACTAGCCCTCGCCTTGTTGGAAATTACAGATTTTGGTCCATTTTTGTCGGGGTGTACGGAAATTGCCCGAAAAGTCCAGATGAAATCGAGGACCAGGTTACCCTTATAGCATTCTTCTCCTAAATTTATAACAATGTTTCTCATTTCGGGTCAAATTTCAAACATTAGCCATTCTCTGGTATGAAAATACAGATTTTGGTGCATTTTTTTCGAAAGGGTACGAATATTGCACGAAAAGTCCTGATGAAATCGAAGTCCGAGAGACCCTTATAACATTCTTTATCTCAATTTATAAATGTGTATCGGGTTCTGCGTCAAAATACTAACACAAGCCATCGTCTTGTTCAAACATTTGTCGTCGTCTGGTCTGAATATATAGATTTTGGTCCTTTTTGTCAAGGGGTAAGAAAATTGCCTGAAAAGTCTAGTTGAAATTGAGGTCCGAGAGACCCTTATAGCATTCTTCTCCTAAATTTATAAATGTGTTCCAAGTTCCGTGTCGGATTTAAAACACTAGCCATTGTTTTGTTTAAAAATATGAATTTCGGTCCATTTTAGTCGGGTGGTACGAAAATCATCTGAAAATACCAGATGAAATCGAGGACCAGGAGACCCTTATAGAATTCTTCTCCTAAATTTATAAATATGTTTCAGATCGAGAACTGGGAAACCCTTATAGCATTCTTCTCCTAAATATTTAACAGTATTTCAGGTTCCACATCAAATTTCAAACACTAGTCCTCTTCTGGTCCGAAAATACATATATTAGTCCATTTTTAACTGTGTTTTGGGTTTCACATCAAATTTCAAATACAATCCATCGTCTTGTTTGAAAATATGGATTTCGGTTAATTTTTGTCGTATGGTACGAAAATCGCCCTAAAAGTTCGGATCAAATCGAGGACTGGGAGACCCTTATAGCATTCTTCTCCTAAATATATAACAGTGTTTCGGGTTCCGCGTCAGATTTCATAGACTAGCCATCGTCTGGTAAGAAAATACATATATTGGTCCATTTTTATTGAGGGGTACGAAAATCGCCAGAAAATGCCAGATAAAATCGAGGACCGAGAGACCCTTATAGCATTCTTCTTCTAAATTTATAAATGTGTTTCAAGTTCCGCGTCAGATTTCAAACACTAGCCATCATCTTGTTCGAAAATACGTATATCAGTCTATTTTAGTCGGGTGGCACGAAAATTGCCCTAAATGTCCAGATGAAATCGAGGACTAGAAGACTCTTATAACATTTTTCTCCTAAATTTACAATTGCGTTTCAGTTTCCGCATCATATTTCAAACACTAGACATGGGCTTGTTCGAAAATACGGATTTCGATCCATTTTAGTCGTGTGGTGTGAAAATTGCTCGAAAGGTCCAGATGAAATTGAGGACCGGGCGACCCTTATATCATTCTTCACCTTAATATACAACAGTGTTTCGGGTTCCGCGTCAAATTTAAAACACTAGCAATCGTCAAGTTCGAAAATACAGATTTCGGTATATTTTTATTGGGTGGTATGAAAATCGCTCGAAAAGTCCAAATGAATTCAAGGACCGAGTGACACTTATAGCATTCTTCTCAAAAATATAACTGTGTTTCGGTTTCCTAGTCAGATTTCAAACACTAGCCAACGTCTGGTTGGAAAATAAAGATTTTGGTCCATTTTTTTCGAGGGGTACGAAACACTCCCGAAAAGTTCAGATGAAATCGATGACCGAGGGTCCCTTATAACATTCTTCTTCAAAATTATAACTGTGTTTCAGTTTCTGATTGAAAATACGATTTTCGATCCATTTAAGTCGGGTGGTACAAAAATTTGCATGAAATGTCCAAATGAAATCGAGGTCTAGGAGACTCTTATAATATTCTTCTCCTAAATTTATAACTATGTTTCGGGTTCGATGTCAGAATTCAAACACTATCCATCGTCTTGTTCGAAAATAGGGATTTCAGTCCTTTTTTGTCCGGTGGTACGAAAATTGCCCTAAAAGTCCAGATATAATCGAGGACCGGGACACCCTTATAGAATTCTTCTCCTAAATATATAACAGTGTTTTGGGTTCCGCATCAGATTTCAAACACTAGCCATCGTCTGGTCCAAAAATACAGATTTTGATCCATTTTTGTAGAGGTATACGGAAATCGCACGAAAAGTCCAAATGTTTCAGGTTCCGCATCAGATTTTAAACACTAGCAATCAATTTGTTCAAAAACACGGATATCAGTCCGTTTTAGTCAGGTGTTACGAAAATTGCAGGAAATGTCTAGATGAAATCAAGGATCAAGAGACTCTTATAGCAGTCTTCTCCTAAATTTATAAATGTTTTTCTGGTTCTGCATCAGATTTCAAACACTAGCCATCGTCTTGTTCGAAAAATATAGATTTCGGTCTATTTTTTTCAGGTAGTACGAAAATCTCCGAAATGTCCAGATGAAATCGAGGACAGAGAGACCCGTATAGCACTCTTCTCCTAAATATATATAACAGTGTTTCGGGTACCGCGTTAGATTTCAAACACTAGCCATAGTCTATTACAAAAATATAGATTTTTGTCCATTTATGACGAAGGGTACGAAACTTGCTCGAAAATTCTAGATGAAACCGAGGGCAGAGAGTCCCTTATAGCATTCTTCTTCTAAATTTATAACTGTGTTTCGGTTTCTGCGTCTGATTTCAAGCAATACCAATCTTTTTGTTCAAAAACACTAGTTTCGGTCCATTTTTAGTCGGGTGGTACGAAAATATCCCGAAAAGTCCAGATGAAATCGAAGACCAGGAGACTCTTATAGCATTCTTCTCCTAAATTTATAGTTGTATTTCGGGTTCTGCATCAGTTTTCAAACACTATCCATTGTCTTGTTCGGAAATACAGATTTCGATCCATTTTTGTCGGGTGGTTCGAAAATCGCCCCAAAAGTCCAGATGAAATCGAGGAACGAGAGACCCTTATAGCATTCTTCTTCTAAATTTATAACAATGCTTTGGTTTCCGCGTCTGATTTCAAACAATAGCCATCGTCTTGTTCGAAAATACGGATATCGGTCCATTTTAGCCAGGTGGTACGAAATTCGTTCAAAATGACCAGATGAAATCGAGGACCAGAAGACTCTTGTAGCATTCTTCTTCTAAATTTATAACTGTGTTTCGGGTTCCGTCTGAGTTTTCAAACACTATCCATCGTCTTATTCAAAAATACGGATTTCAGTCCATTTTTGTAGGGTGGTACGAAAATCGCCTGAAAAGTCCAGATGAAATCAAGGATCAATAGACCCTTTTAACATTCTTCTCCTAAATATATAATAGTGTTTCAAGTTCCGCGTCATATTTCAAACAATAGCAATCGTCTTGTTTGAAAATACAGACTTTGATCCATTTTTGTCGAGGGGTACGAAACTCGCCCAAAAAGTTCCAATGAAATCGAGGACCGAGAGTCCCTTATAGCATTCTACTTCTAAATTTATAATGGTGTTTCGGTTTCCACGTCAGATTTCAAACACTAGCCATAATCTTGTTCGAAAATACGAATTACGATCCCTTTTAGTTAGGTGGTACAATAATCGCCCGAAATATTCAGATGAAATCGAGGACCGAGAGACCCTTATAGCATTCTTCTTCTAAATTTGTGATTGTGTTTCGGGTTCCGTGTTAGATTTCAAACACTAGCCACCATTTTTTTCAAAAACTCCATTTTAGTCAGGTGGTACGAAAATCGCCTGAAATGTCCAGATGAAATCGAGGACCAAGAATCTCTTATAGAATTCTTCTCCTAAATTTATAAATGTGTTTCGGGTTAGGTTTCAGATTTCGAACACTAGCCATCATCTTTTTAGAAAATACGGATTTCGGTCCATTTTTGTAGTGTAGTACGAAAATCGCCGAAAAGTCCAAATGAAATCGAGTACGAAGAGACCCTCATAGCATTCTTTTCCTAAATATATAACAGTTATTCGGGTTCTGCATCAGATTTCAAACACTAGCCATCATTTTTTTCAAAAAGATGGATTTCGGTCCATTTTAGTCGTGTGGCACGAAAATCGCCCGAAAAGTCCAGATGAAATCGAGGATCGGGAGACCCTTATAACATTCTTCTCCTTAATATATAACAGTGTTTCAGATCAGGTTTCAAACACCAGCCATTGTCTAATCCGAAAATACAGCTTTTGGTCCATTTTTGTCGAGGGGTACAAAATTCTCCCGAAAAGTCAAGAAGATATCGAGGACCGAAAGAACCTTATAACATTCTTCTTCTAAATTTATGACTGTGTTTCGGGTTTCGCGTCCGATTTTAAACACTAGCCGTCATCTTGGCTATTGTTTGAAATCTGAAATCCGTATAAGGGACTCTCGGTCTTCGATTTCATCTAGACATTTCGGGCAAGTTTCGTACCCCTCAAAAAAAGGACCAAAATCTGTATTTTTGGAATAGAAGATGGCTAGTGTTTGAAATCTGATGCATAACCAGAAACATTGTTATATATTTAGGAAAAGAATGCTATAAGGGTTTATCGGTCCTCGATTTCATCTGGACTTTTCGATGATTTTCGTACTACCCGACAAAAATGGACCGAAATCCTTATTTTCGAACAAGGCGATGGCTAGTGTTTGAATTGTGACACGGAACCCAAAACACGGTTACAAATTTAAAAGAAGAATGCTACAAGGGTCTCTCGGTCCTCGATTTAATCTTGGATTTTTTGGGGGATTTTTTTTTCCCTAAAAAAAATGGATCAAAATATGTCATTTTGGACTAGACGATGGATAGTGTTTAAAATCTTATTGGAACTCGAAACACTGTTATATATTTAGGAGAAGAATTCTATAAGGGTCTCCTGGTCCTCGATTTCATTTGGACTATTCGGCCGATTTTTGTACCACCCGACAAAAATGGATTGAAATCCTTATTTTCGAACAAGACGATGGATAGTGTTTGAAATCTGACACAGAACCCGAAACACATTTATAAATTTATGAGAAGAATGCAATATGAGTTTCTTGGTCCACGATTTCAGCTGGACATTTCGGGCGATTTTTGTACCACCCGACTAAAATGAACTAAAATCCATATTTTCAAATAAGATGATCGGTAGTGTCTGAAATCTGATGCGGAAACCGAAACACAATTATAAATATAGAAGAAGAATGCAATAAGAGACTCTGGGTCCTCGATTTCATCTGTACTTTTCGGGCAAGTTTCTTACCCCTCGGCAAAAATGGAACAAAATCTATATTTTCAAACCAAACGAGGGCTAGTGTTTCAAATCTGTCGCGGAACCTAAAACACAATTATATATTTAGGAGAAGAATGACAAAAGGGTTTCTCGGTGCTTGATTTCATCTTGACCTTTCGGGCGATTTTCGTACCTCCTGACAAAATAGACCGAAATTTATTTTTTTGAACCAGACGATGGTCAGTTTTTTAAATCTGACGCCGAACCCGAAATACTGTTATAGGTTTTGGAGAAGAATGCAATAAGGGTTTCCCGGTTTTCGAATTCATTTGGACTTTTTGGGCGATTTTCGTACCGCCAAACATAAATGGACCAAAATTTGTATTTTCAGACCAAACGATGGCTTGTATTAGAAATGTGACGCGGAACCCGAATCACAGTTCTAAATTAAGGAGAAGAATTCTATAAGAGTCTCTAGGTCCTTGATTTCATCTGGACATTTATGGAGATTTTCATACCACCCGACTAAAATGGACCGATATCTGTATTTTCGAACAAGATGATGGCTAGTATTTGAAATCTGATGCGGAACTCGAAACACAGTTATAAATTTAGAAGAAGTATGCTATAAGGGTTTATCGGTCCTCGATTTCATCTGGACAATTTCGACTTATTTTCGTACCTTATGACTAAAATGGATCTAAATCCATATTTTTGGACTAGACGATGGCTAGTGTTTGAAACTTGACGAGGAACCCAAACCACTGTTATATATGTAGGAGAAAAAATGCTATACGGGTTTCTCGGTCCTCGATTTCATCTGGACTTTTTAGCAATTTTCGTACTACTCAACAAAAATGGACCGAAATCTGTATTTTCAAATCAGACGATGGATAGTGTTTGAAATCTCCAGCGGAACCTGAAACACTGTTATATATGTAGGAGAAGAATGTTAAAAGGGTCTCTTAGTTCTCGATTTCATCTAGACTTTTCGGGCGATTTTCGTACCACCCTCTACAAAAATGGACCAAAATCTATATTTTCGGACCAAACGATGGCTAGTGTTTGAAATCTGATATGGAACCTGATACACTATTATATATTTAGGAGAGGAGTTATGTATGGGTCTCCCTGTCCTCGATTTCATCTGGACTCTTTGGGCAATTTTAGTACCACCTGACAAAAATGGACCGAAATCAATATTTTCGAACAAGACGATGGATAGTGTTTGAAATCTGCCTAGGAACCCGAAACACAATTATAAATTTAGCAGAAGAATCCTATAAGAGACTCCTAGTCCTCGATTTCATCTAGACATTTTAGGCGATTTTCGTACCACCCGACTAAAATGGACTGAAATTCGTATTTTCGAACAAGACGATGGCTAGTATTTGAAATCTGACGCGGAGACCCAAATACAGTCATAAATTTAGAAGAAGAATGCTATAAATGTCTCTCGGTCATCGATTTCATCTGAACTTTTTAGGCGATTTTCATAACGCTGGACAAAAATTGACCAAAATCTGTATTTTCGGACTAGACGATTACTAGTGTTTGAAAATCTGACGCAGAACCCGAAACACTGTTATATATTAAGGAGAAGAATAATATAAAGGTAGCTCGGTCCTCGATTTCGTCTGAACGTTTTGGACTATTTTCGTACCACACGACAAAAATGGACCGATATCCGTATTTTGGAACAAGACGATGTCTAGTGTTTGAAATCTGACGCATAACGCAAAATTCCTTTTATAAATTTAAGAGATGAATGTTGTAAGGGTCTCTCAGTCCTCGATTTCATCTAGACTTTTCGGGTGATTTTCGTATTACCCAACAAAAATGGACCGACATACGTATTTTCGAACAAGATGATGGCTAGTGTTTGAAATCTGACAGGCAACCCAAAACAAATTTATAAATTTAGAAGAAGAATGCTCTAAGGGTCTCTCGGTCCTCGATTTCATATGGACTTTTCGGGCAATTTTCGTACCACACGACAAAAATGGACCGAAATCCATATTTTTTGAACGAGATGATGGATAGTGTTTGAAATTTGTAGCGGAACCCGAAACACAGTTTTAAATTTAGTAGAAGAATGCTATAAGGGACTCTCGGTCCTCGATTTCATCTACACATTTTGGATGCGTTTTGTACCCCTCGAAAAAAGGGACCAAAATCTGTATTTTTGGACTAAAAGATGGCTAGTGTTTGGATTCTGATGCATAACCCGAAACATTATTATATATTTAGAAAAGAATGCTATAAAAGTCTCTAGGTCCTCGATTTCATCTGGACATTTATGGAGATTTTCAAAACCACCCGACTAAAATGGACCGATATCTGTATTTTCGAACAAGATGATGGCTAGTATTTGAAATTTGATAAGGAACTCGAAACACAGTTATAAATTTAGAAGAAGAATGCTATAAGGGTCTCTCGGACCTCGATTTCATCTGGACTTTTGGGGAGATTTTCGTACCACCCAACAAAAATAGACCGAAATTCTTATTTTCAAACAAGACGATGGATAGTGTTTGAAAAATGATGCGGAAACCGAAACACAATTATAAATTTAGGAGAAGAATGCTATGAGAGTCTCATCGTCGATTTCATTTGGACATTTTGGGTTATTTTCGTACCACCCGACTAAAATGGATCTAAATCAATATTTCTGGAATAGACGATGGCTAGTGTTTGAAATTTGACGAGGAACCCAAAACACCATTATATATTTAGGAAAAAAATGCAATAAGGGTGTCTCGGTTGTCGATTTCATCTGGACTTTTCGGCAATTTTCGTACTACTCGACAAAAATGGACCAAAACATGTAATTTCAAACCAGACGATGGCTAGTGTTTGAAATCTCAAGCGAAAATGGACCAAAATCTCTCGATTCTCGATTTCATCTGGACTTTTCGGGCGATTTTCGTACCACCTTCTACAAAAATGGACCAAAATCTGTATTTTCGGACCAAACCATGGCTAGTGTTTGAAACACTATTACATATTTAGGAGAAGAATTCTATATGGGTCTCCCGGTCCTCAATTTTCGTACTACCCGACAAAAATGGACCTAAATCCGTATTTTTGAACAAGACGATAGATAGTGTTTGAAATCTGACCCGGAACCCAAAACACAATTATAAATTTAGGAAAAGAATGTAATAAGAGACTCCTGGTCCTCGATTTCATCTAGACATTTTAGGCGATTTTCGTACCACCTGACTAAAATGGACATAAATCCGTATTTTCGAACAAGACGATGGCTAGTGTTTGAAATCTGACGCGGAAACCAAAATACAATCATAAATTTAGAAGAAGAATGCTATAAATGTCTCTCGGTCATCGATTTCATCTGGACTTTTTGGGCGATTTTCATACCCCTTGACAAAAATTGACCAAAATTTGTATTTTCGGACTAGACGATTACTAGTGTTTGAAATATGACACGGAACCCGAAACATTATTATATATTAAGGAGAAGAATGATATAAGGGCCGCTCGGTCCTCGATTTCATCTGGACTTTTCAGGCTATTTTCGTACCACATGACAAAAATGAACCGATATCCATATTTTGGAACAAGACTATGGATAGTGTTCGAAATCTGACGCGGAACATGAAACACAATTATAAATTTAGGAGAAGAATGCTATAAGAGTCTCATGGTCCCCGATTTCATCTGGACATTTCGGGTGATTTTCGTGCCACCCAACTAAATTGGACTGAAATCCGTATTTTCTAACAAGATGATGGCTAGTGTTTGAAATCTGAAGCAGAACCAGAAACACAATTATAAATTTAGAAGAAGAATGCTGTAAGGGACTCTCGGTCCTCGATTTCATCTAGACTTTTCGGGAGAAATTTCTAGACTTTTTGTGCGATTTCATCTAGACTTTTCGACAAACATTGACCAAAATATGTATTTTCGGACCAGACGATGGCTAGTGTTTGAAGTCTAACGCGGATCCCAAAACACGGTGATATATTAAGGAGAAGAATGCTATAAGGGTTTCCCGGTCCTCGATTTCATTTGGACTTTTGGATCGTATTTGTAATACCCGACAAAAATGGACCAAAATCTGTATTTTCGGACCAGAAGAGGGAGAGTGTTTGAAATTTGTCACGGAACCTAAAATAATGCTATAAGGGTTTCCTGGTCCTCAATGGCTAGACTTTTCGGGAAATTTTCCAAGATGAATGCTATAAATTTAGAGAAGAATGCTGTAAGGGTCTCTTGGTCCTCGATTTCATCTGGACTTTTCGGGGGATTGTCGAAACCACCCGACAAAAATGACCGAAATCTGTATTTTTGCACCAAACAATGGCTAGTGTTTGAAATATGAAGCAGAACCCGATGCACAACTATAAATTTTGGAGAAGAATCCTACTAGGGTTTCCCCGGTCCTAGATTTCATCTGGTCTTTTCGAGCGATTTTCGTACCACCCGACTAAAATGGACCAAAATTTGTATTTTCGAACAAAATGATGGTTAGTGTATGAAATCTAGCGCGGAAATCGAAACATAGTTATAAATTTTGGAGAAGAATGTTATAAGGGTCTCCCGGTCTTCAATTTCATTTGGACTTTTTGGGCGATTTTCATACCACCTAACTAAAATGGACTGAAATTCGTATTTTCAAACAAGACTATGACTAGTGTATGAAATCTGACGCGGAACCTAAAATACAGTTATAAATTTAGAAGAAGAATGCTATAAGGTCTCTCTATCCTCGATTTCATCTGGAGTTTTGGGGCGATTTACGTTCCACCCAACAAAAATGAACCGAAATTCTTATTTTTCAGACCTGACGATGGCTATTGTTTAAAATATGGAACGGAGCCCGAAAAACAGATATAAATTTTGGAGAAGAATGCTATAACGGTCTCATAGTCCTCGATTTCATCTGGACTTTTCCGGCAATTTTCGTACCACCTGACTAAAACGAACCGAAATCCGTATCTTCAAACAAAACGATGGTTAGTGTTTAAATCTGGCGCGGAACCCGAAACGCAATTATAAATTTTGGAGAAGTATGCTATAAGGGTCTTCAGGTCCTCGATTTCATTTAGATTTTTGGACGATTTTCGTACCACCTGACTAAAATGGACCATAATCTGTATTTTCGAACAAAATGATGGTTTGTGTTTGGAAACTGACACGTAACCCGAATCACAATTATAAATTTTGGAGAAGAATGCTATAAGGGACTCTCGTACACATGACAAAAATGGACCGAAATTTATATTTTCGAACAAGCAATGGATAGTGTTTGAAATCTGACGCGGAACCCGAATCACATTTATAAATTTAGGAGAAAAATGATATAAGAGTCTCTTGGTCCTCGATTTCATCTAGACTTTTTGGGGTATTTTCATACAAGAAGATGGCTAGTGTTTGAAATCTGGCGCGGAACCCGAAACAAAGTTACAAATTTTGCGGAAGAATGCTATAACAGTCTCTCGGTCTTCGATTTCATCGGGACTTTTCGAGCAATTTTGTACCACCCGACAAAAATGGACCGAAATCCGTAGTTTCGAACAAGACGATGGCTGGTGTTTGAAATCAGACGCGGAATCTGAAACGAAGATAATAATAACAGAAAATAAAATAGAGTTGTCATATAAATATGTAATTATTACATTATTTGACAACTCTATTTTATTATATGTTATTATTATCTTTGTTATCAATTAAAACTATAAAATAAAGATAATAATAACATATCATAAATTAGAGTTGTCAAATAAAGGAATAATTACATATTTATTTGACAACTCTAAATGATATTACTATCTTCGTTATGCAGTCAAACCTTAAAATGAAGATAATAATAATAATATATGATAAAATAAATTATCAAATAAATTAATAATTACATATTTATTTGACAACTCTGTTTTATTTTACGTTATTATTATCTTCGTTTTGTAGTTGTACTAAATAACGAAAATAATAATAACATATAAAAAAATTGAGTTGTAAAATTAATATGTAACTATTACTTTATTTGACAACTCAATTTTATTATATGTTATTATTATCTTCATTATGTAGTAAAACTATATAACGAATATAATAATAACATTTAATAAAATAGAGTTGTTAACTAATGTAATAATTAAAAAGCATTCTTCTCCTAAATTTATAATTGTGTTTCAGGTCATATTTTGAACATTAGCCATCATTTGGACTAAAAATACGAATTTCGTTCCATTTTTGTCGGGTGGTACAAAAATTGCCTGAAAAGTCTAGGTGATATCGGGGATTTTCGTACCACCTTATTTCGGTCCATTTTTGTCAAGTGGTACGAAAAAACGCATGAAAAGTCCCGATTAAATCGAGGACTGAGATACTCTTGTCAGGTTCCGCGCCAGAGTTCAAATACTAGTCATCGTCTGGTCCAAAAATACAGATGTTGGTCCATTTTTGTTGAGGGGTACGAAAGTCTCCCGAAAAGTCCAAATGAAATTGAGGACCATGAGACCATTATAGCTTACTTCTCCAGAATTCATTACTGGTTTTTAGGTTCCGCGCCACATTTCTAACACTTGCCATCGTCTGGTCCAAAAATATAGATTTCGGTCCTTTTTTGTCGAAGGGTAAGAAAATAGCCTGCAAAGTCCAGATGAAATTGAGGACCGATAGAACCTTATAGCATTCTTCTCCAAAATTTATAACTGTGTTCCTTGTTCTCTGTCAGATTTCAAACACTAACCATCGTTTTGTTCCAAAATACAGATTTTGGTTCATTTTAGAAGGGTGGTACGAAAATCGACCAAAACGTCCATATGAAATCGAGGACCGGGAGACCTTTATAGCATTCCCCTCCAAAATTTATAATTGTGTTTCACATTCCGCGACAGATTTCAAATACTAACCAGGAGACCCTTATAGCATTCTTCTCCAAAATTTATAACTGTTTTTCGGGCTGATTTTAATCACTAGTCATCGTCTGGTTCGAAAATACGAATTTTGGTCCATTTTTGTTGGGTGGTATCAAAATCGCCCTAAACGTCCAGATGAAATCGAAGACCGGGAGACCCTTATAGCATTCTTCTCCAAAATTTATAACCGTGTTTTGGGTTTCGCGCCAGATTTCAGACACTAACCATCGTTTTGTTCAAAAATACGAATTTCGGTCCATTTTAGTCGGGTGGTACGAAAATCGCTCGATAAGTGTAGATGAAATCTAGGACCGAGAGACCCTTATAGTATTCTTCTTCTAAATTTATAACTTTGTTTCTGGTTCCGCGTCAAATTTCAAACACTAGCCATCGTTTTGTTCGAAAATACGAATTCCAGTCCATTTTAGTGGGGTGGTACGAAAATCGCCTGAAAAGTCCAAATGAAATCTAGGACCAGGAGACCCTTATATCACTAGCCATTGTCTGGTCTGAAAATACGAATTTCGGTCCATTGTTGTCGTGAGGTACAAAAATCTCCCTAAAAGACCAAATGAAATCGAGGATCAAGAAACCCTTATAGAATTTTCTCCGAAATTTATAACTTAGTTTCGGGTTCCGCCTCAGATTTCAAACACTAGCAATTGTCTTGTTCGAAAATACGGATTTCGGTCCATTTCTGTCAAGTGTTACGAAAATCGCCTGAAAAAGTCCCGATTAAATCCAGGACTGAGAGACTCTATAACATTCTTCTCTAAAATTTATAACTATTTTTCAGGTGCCGCGCCAGATTTCAAACAACAGTCATTGTCTGGTCCAAAAATACATATGTTGGTTCATTTTTGTCGAGGGGTACAAAAGTCGCCCGAAAATCCAAATGAAGTTTGAGGACCGTGAGACTATTATAGCATTTTTCTCCAAAATTAATTATTGGTTTTTAGGTTCAGCGCCATATTTCAAAAACTTGCCATCGTTTGGACTGAGAAAACCCTTATAGTATTCTTCTCCTACAATTATAACTGTGTTCCGAGTTTCGTGTCGGATTTCAAACACTAGCCCATTGTTTTGTTCAAAAATACGAATTTCGGTCATTTAATCGGGTGGTACGAAATCACATGAAAATACCAGATGAAATCGAAGGACCAGGAGACCCTTATAGCATTCTTCTCCTAAATATATAAACAATGTTTTTAGATTACGGGTCAGATTTCAAACACCATCCATCATTTGGTCCGAAATATAGATCTTGGTCATTTTTGTCGAGGGGTACGAAAAATCGCCCCAAAAGTCCAAATGAAATCGACGACCAAGAGACCCTTATAGAATTTTTTCTTCTAAATTTATATTGTAATTTCGGGTCTCATGTAAGAATTTCAA
>PGWS01038332.1:0-49014 GCA_002896235.1 Cicer reticulatum | reverse complement strand
ATATTATTTATGTTATCAAATATATACTTAAATATCTATATCATACTTTTATATTCCTTTATACGATATAGAATATTGAGTTTGTGCTATTTTTATTTTTAATTTTTGTGCAATGAAAGAGTTTATATGATTGAGTATATTAATGTTGAGCAGATATTCGACAAACGTTTTTACCATTTAAAATACTCCATTTTTATTTTAGTTATAATTAAAAATGTTACAATATTCATTCAATTTAAATAAATGTAAAACACTATTCAGTTTCATTACGTAGAATTTATTGCTTACCTATTTTAACACCCAAACTATAGATATATGCCATATTTATTTTATTATTTATTTAAATATGGATCTGTTTATTTTTATTAAAATTGGACATTTGTTTTATGTTGGTATACTAAATGTATGCTTGATGATATTAAATTTATTTTTAAGTTATATTATATAAGTAGCAGATAATTTATTTAATTAATTTTAATAAATAATTTATATATCTGTTGGAGCAAGTAATTATTTGTATTGGTTATTGCGTTTATTTATTTTCTTTCCGGACTGTTAGAGAGTGGTTGGCGAGAAGACGCGACATATTAAATTAGTGGATTTGGTCTTCGTTGGAAAAAAATCTTCAGCTAAGGTAAGGGGTGAGATGAGGTTCGATTTTATGAGTATAAAATAACGTGAGATGAACGAGAATACTGAAATTCCAGGATGTTCATTCGGGGCTTACTACGTACGGTTGAGCCCTATTTGAGTAATAATAATTAATTAATAATATATGAATGGTAATAGTGAGGACTAAAAGATAATTAGAAACCTATAGAATTGTTGTGAATTAAATTATATTAAGATTGCATGTTATTTTTTATGAGACCGATACTAATTATTATGTATGAATGATATGTACTTGAGTGTTCTTATCACCTGATTGACATTGTGATATTACTTGAATGTGCCACTTAATTGATTCCTACTATGTGATTGATGAAAACTGATTGTGCATGGTGAGTAGTGTAAATCAAATATCTGGATTTTATTGTGATTGAATGTTATAGATATATAATGATTGAATATTGTGAAGTCAAACTAAAACGTATTGAGTTGTGATGATATGTGTTATAGAGTTTGAATTTAGGATTATTTTGTCATCATATAGGGAGGGTTTGACAAACCTAGTGATTCAGGGAAGTACAACTGAATGAGCTTGATCGTGGAGGGCTACAGTCGAACTGTAAGGTTAAGACTGATAGACCTTGGGGGTACCTCTAGTGGGGAATTCCTAAGTGGATTAGTGGGTTATTCCCCTAAGGCGGGAGCTACCGTGCAACACAAGGAGTACCCCGACCGTCGCGTATATGTGTCTCGGGTTGAGTTAAGGGATCTATGAGGACTTGGCCATTCATGAATTGTCCGTCCACTCTTTGTAGTGGCATAGTATCAGGCCTCTAACCAAGTACTTCAGAGTAGAAATGGTACAAATGATGAAGAAGTATAGAGTATAAGACATGCATAGCATTTCATCCTTGCGACTGCTCTATTGTGATTGATTTAGATTAACCTTTTGATATCATGATCTTGAGTGTTTCTCCAATTTGTATTAATTTGGACTAATTGCGTGTTCTCCTCGTTTATCTTATACGATTACATAATTTCGATACTCACCCTTCGTTGTTTGTGATTGGCGTTTGCGATGGACGCAAACAAGCTACAAGCTACAGGTGAAGAATAACACACTCGAAGTGTAGGAAGCTGTCTTATCTTGAAGACTTTTATTATCTACCTTTTTGTTGATGTCATTTTTGAATGTATTTTATTTTTGGGAATTCCCACTCTGATAGTGACATCGGGTTGGGACTACATTTACATTTATTATTAAACTTATGTGTCGTGTGCTTCAAAAAGGATTTTGTTGACTACTGTTATGACTTCAGGTTGTTAAGTTTGATTGAAATTCTGGATTAATGTGACATGTTCAAGATTACGTGATACTCCTTACAAAAAAAATGTGTTTGAAAGTTTATATATGTATTTATTTGAAGAATTTTCATTATTTTAAAATTTTAAATTTAAAATAAAAAGTTAATATAATTTGGGGTTTAGGGTGTCACACCACTCGCACCAACTCACCTAATATGCCTATCAGGGAGGCGTGATGGAAGTAGCCTGTCGGGGGATCAAGAATGGTTGTGCCCCGAATATCCTTGGCTATTAACATGCCCACATTAATTCTGTCACCTTTTAAGATAGCAAGTATTAGACATTCTCTTTGAAATGTTATATCGGACACATTCGAACATGGAAATAGTGTATGATGGACAAAAGTACTCCATGCTTTAGCAATCGGGGTGAGGTCCACTGAGCGTAATTTCCGAACTGAGCCATCTCTATTTCGTACCCAATTTGTGCCTGGTCTGCATAAAATGCGTAGATTTCCTGACTGCTTGCTCTTATAAGTTGTGTTTCCATAGCTAGAAAGCGGCAATCATTATAGTTCGGCAGGCCAAAGATTTCCCTTGATGACTTGAGGTGTGAATGGTACCCTTTTTCCCCTCACGTAACTCACAAATTGGTCAAATGGGAATGGTTGGTCAAACTTTAGATCGGAGCATTAGAGTAGAATTCCACAGCTAATGACTTGCTCGCTATGGTGACAAATGTGGTCAGCTTCTCCCATCCTCTAGAAGCAATCATAGCCTGGATGTCAACAAATTCATCGTCTTCCAACTGAAATTTTTTTTCACTTACAAACTTGTGGACTGCTGGGAGTTTGGCATGGTATTCCTGTGTTGCCCTGGTCTTGAATAGGAATGCATCGAGTTGTGGGGCGGAAGATGTAGTTGCAAACCTTAGTTCGTTTTGCTTTTGTTGGATTGCCATTCGGTCCTGAAAATCAAGTAATCACCCCTAAGTTTCAGAATATTTCAAGTTAGAGCTACTTAATTTAGGCACGGTTTACCTTGGAAAAAATATATCATACATGGCCGTGAGTTTGTCCCACCATGCATCAGTAAACAAGAATGAGTTGATATTAGAGGTTTGGGGAAACTTACTTGAGGATGGATGATGTTGGATAGGAGAGGGAAACTTACTTGAGGATGAGACAATTTTCGAGATTGTGTTGAAGGGAGGGAGCTTGACCTTCAATGATAATGTGTTTTGTGAAAGAGAGAAGGTTTCTTATTGTAATGTTTAAAAGCCCAGCCTAGCAGGACTTCTGTTAAATGCGCTTCAAGCGCTCCAGGATGCGCTCCAAGCGCACGTTGGCAGAGGTGAATTTCCTGAATGCGCTTCAAGCGCCCCAGGCGCGCCCCAGGCGCGCTCCAGGCGCGCCTCCACGCACGTTCACAGCGCTGAAATTCCTGAAATGCGCTTCAGGCGCACGGCTTGCGCTTCAGGCGCGTTTTTCTCACTCTCAATTGAAAAGAACACTCCTCAACACATTTTTATGATTTCTTGCTTATACTAAACATCAAGAATGAATAAAAATTAGTAATTCAAAACTAAAATTGAAAGTAAATGAAGTGACATCAAACTAAAATGCAAAGGATATGAAGTTGGGTTGCCTGCCAATAAGCGCTTGTTTAGTGTCCTGAGCTTGACAATTCATTCTTCAAATGGCAACCAGATGGATGGACTCCATCGAAAATTTTGACTCTTCCCCGAAATACGATTTGAGTCTTTGTCCATTGACCTTGAAGTTCCGATCGGAGTGTACATCTTTCAATTCGACGGCACCGTGTGCAAATACCTTGGTTACCTTGAAAGGGCCCCGACCATCTTGACTTTAGTTTTCCGGGAAACAACTTCAATCTTGAGTTGAATAGGAGAACTAGTTCTCCTTCTTGGAATTCCTTGAATTTGATTTTTTTGTCATGCCATTTCTTGGTTTTTTTCTTTATATATTTTGGCATTCTCATAAGCAAAATTTCGGAATTCCTCTAACTCGTGAAGTTGAAGAATTCTCGCCTCTCCCGCCTTGCACAAGTCAAAGTTCAAGTACTTCGTCGCCCAAAATGCTCGATGTTCAAGTTCGAGAGGTAGATGACAAGCTTTACCATACACAATTTGAAACGGTGACATACCCAGGGAGGTCTTAAAAGCTGTTCGGTAGGCCCAAAGTGCATCATCAAGTTTCGTTGACCAATCTTTTCGTGAGGCAGTTACTGTCTTTTCTAGGATTCGTTTAAGCTGCCTGTTGGAGACTTCGACTTGCCCACTAGTTTGTGGATGGTATGGGGTTGCCATTCTATGACGCACATTATATTTTTTTAGAAGGTATTCCATATTCCGATTTAGAAAATGGGTGTCTTCGTCACTAATCAAGGTTCGAGGTACACCGAAGCGAGCGAATATGTTCTTCTTGAGAAAGGTGATAACCTGTTTCGAATCATTTGTTGGAGTAGCTACTGCTTCAACCCATTTTGAGACATAATCCACCGCCACCAAAATATAAACTTTGTTATATGACGATGGAATGGACCCATGAAATCAATACCCCACACATCGAACACTTCTACTTCTAATATAGGATTTTTGCGGCATTTCATCCCGTTTTGAGATGTTACCGGTGCACTGGCATCGATCGCATTTCTTCACATGGTTGAATGCATCTTGAATAATGAAGGCCAGAACAACCTCGATTGTAGAACTCTTGCTTGCAGTTCGGTCACCACTAAATGACCCCCATACTCGGAGTCGTGGCAGTGCCACATTACCTTTTCTTGTTCCTCCTCGGGCACACATCTTCGCAACAGCCCATCCACTCCTCTTTTCTACAGAAAGGCTTCATCCCACACATAGAATTTGGCATCGTGGATAAACTTCTTGTTGATTATTATGACATCGAAATAATCAGAATATATCAGTCTTTACACAATTAAAGCAATATAGAAAATCGAATACGTCTAGCATACAATTAGGATTGAACATACAATCATACGATGCAAGATTTATTCAGATTCATACACACAGCGGAATTATAAAGCGGCATACAAGATTAACAATTAAAAGTAAAAGGATAAGGGATAGAATGCACCAAGGTTTATCCTGGTTCAGTTGTCAACGAGACAACCTACATCCAGTCCTGACAATCCAACTGGATTTCAGCTTTTTCTCCAATAGAAAGAATTGTGACTTGTTTACAGATTTGTCCAGTTTCCTCGAAACCTATCTATCTAACACAATCTCTTTCCTATTGCTTAACCCCTTGATCCTTGTAGTCACTCAGCAGACTCACACAAAATCAAGTATAGCTCCTTCTTGATGAGGCCTCTCACCAAGAAGATCGCCACCAGTTTCTAGCTGGATTTTTCGCTGTCGTTTCTTTACAAAGTATTTTCTTACAAACAAAATAAAAGAAGTACAAAAAGGTGTCTTCAATCTTGATCAATGTGTCTCTCACCAATCTGGTTATTCAACGATTGTTCATGAGAACATTGTCTTTTCTCTCAAGAATACTTTTTCAGCACTCTCAATGATTATGGATAGTCTTTTTGGCTTTGATCTGAAAAAGCAATATCATAATGTTAACAATGTGTTCTTAAGAGTTCTTCAGTATTTTGAAGAATATTCAAGATGTTTCTCAAGTGTGTACATGTGTTAATGAGAGCATGATTGAAAACAGTTTATATAGTTTCATGGGAATGGACCCATGAAATCAATATCCCACACATCGAACACTTCTACTTCTAATATAGGATTTTGCGGCATTTCATCCCGTTTTGAGATGTTACCGGTGCACTGGCATCGATCGCATTTCTTCACATGGTTGAATGCATCTTTGAATAATGAAGGCCAGAACAACCTCGATTGTAGAACTCTTGCTGCTGTTTCGGTCACCACTGAAATGACCCCCATACTCGGAGTCGTGGCAGTGCCACATTACCTTTTCTTGTTCCTCCTCGGGCACACATCTTCGCAACAGCCCATCCACTCCTCTTTTGTACAGAAAGGGTTCATCCCACACATAGAATTTTGGCATCGTGGATAAACTTCTTGTTTGATTATTATGACATCGAAATAATCAGAATATATCAGTCTTTAACAAATTAAAGCAATATAGAAAATCGAATACGTCTAGCATACAATTAGGATTGAACATACAATCATACGATGCAAGATTTATTCAGATTCATACACCAGCGGAATTATAAAGCGGCATACAAGATTAAAAATTAAAAGTAAAAGGATAAGGGATAGAATGCACCAAGGTTATATCCTGGTGGTCAGTTGTTCAACGAGAAACCTACATCCAGTCCTGACACTCCAACTAGATTTCAGCTTTTTCTCCAATAGAAAAGAATTGTGACTTGTTTACAGATTGTCCAGTTTCCTCGAACTATCTATCTAACACAATCTCTTTCCTATTGCTTAACCCCTTGATCCTTGTAGTCATTCAGCAGACTCACACAAAATCAAGTATGCTCCTTCTTGATGAGCCTCTCACCCAAGAAGATCGCCACCAGTTTCTAGCTGGATTTTTCGCTGTCGTTTCTTTACAAAGTATTTGTTTACAAACAAAATAAAAGAAGTACAAAAAGGTGTCTTTAATCTTGATCAATGTGTCTCTCACCAATCTGGTTATTCAAAGATTGTTCATGAGAACATTGTCTTTTCTCTCAAGAATACTTTTTCAGCTCTCTCAATGATTATGGATATCTTTTTGGCTTTGATCTGAAAAGCAATATCATAATGTTAACAATGTGTTCTTAAGAGTTCTTCAGTATTTTGAAGAATATTCAAGATGTTTTTCAAGTGTGTACATGTGTTAATGAGAGCATGATTGAAAACAGTTTATATAGTTTCTGAAAAACAACTAATAAATCGATTTACCAATCGATTCATTAAAGTTATAAAACAGTCTAATCGATTTTCCAATCGATTATCGCGGGGTCTTGTTTTTCTGAATCTTGAAACTACACAAACCAATCGATTTGGCAATCGATTCTTTTAAAAACTCTTTTCAGTAAATTATGTTCAGACTATATGAATCGATTGCAGGTGTTTTGTTCCAATAAAGATCACACCAATCGATTACGTAATCGATTACTAAGTCTCATAATCGATTTACAAATACTCAGAATCGATTTGGCCACTAGCTGAGTTCACTGTGATTTCAAAAATATTTTTTTCAATCGATTTGCCAAATGGATTGAGCTTAAGTCAGTGACTTAGCTATTTTCAAGTTAATCGAAGTGCCAATCGATCTGGTAGTATTGCCTGAAAAGTTCTTACCTGATGTTTAGTTCAATCAATTTCCCAATCGATTGCAACCAAACTTAACATGATTGAAATTCTCACAATAGATTGTCCAATCGATTGTGTTTGTCACAAGTCAAGTTATTTTTCAAGTATTATCTAAGCAATCGATTACCCTAGAAAATGGATTGTCACTGTGACTTGGCCAATCGATTTCCCAATCGATTTGTTTCAATCAGTTTTATTTTGTGATGTGCACAATCGATTTGCAATCGATAGCCTGTAAAACAGGTTGCCACTGACTTGTGCAATTTTCATTTCTAATTGTGCCAGTCGATTGCCTAAATGATTATACAATCACAAACAGTTATGTTTCCTTACACCCTTGTTATGAAATCGATTTCCCAATCGATTTACTCAGTCAATATTCAACTTTTGTGTTGATTTCTTGAGTTCCAAGCAATTTGTCTCAAGTGTGTAGGGTTGTATTGTTGTTCTGAATCTTGCTCAATTAAAATGTTAGATTTATCATATGATGTATGAACATTGTATGTTTGTTAATTATGTCAAAACTAGGATTAAAGACTAAAGTCCAACAATCTCCCGTTTTTGCATAAGTGACAATCATACAATTTTAACTTGAGTTGAGCATTTCAAGATATAAAAATTAACAAACATTCATAGGATCATATGTACCATTATCAGATCATAGAATCAGAGTATCAGTATCATATTAGAGCATACAGTACACATGCTATTTATCAAAATCAGAGCATTATTACATTATTAATAATTCATTATCAGTCATCAGAGTGTAAAAAAAAAAATGCAGCAAGTTTAGCAAAGTTATAAATTTTTCTCCCCCTTTGTCAGTTAAGGCAAAAAGGCAGAAAAAAATTTCCTCCCCCTATGTTAATGAACATAAGCATTGGGGAATGAAATCATAAAACATTGTGTATCAGAGCAATTAATGAGCATATCAAAAGATTAAGACAAATGAATTCAGAGAGAGATGGAATAAACGTTTTAATGCATTATAGATATAGATGAAATGAGTACATCAAGTCATAGCAGAACAGCACAGATCCTAAACTCCTAATCTCCTAAACTAGGCTGGTCCTCACTATTATCTACGGAGAGGCAGAGACCGTTGTATTACCCTCAGCAGGTGTCTCCTCAACGTGAGTCTCAGGGTGATCTAGGGGAGTTGGGTTAGGTTCCTCTATTGCTTGACGACCGATGTCTGAAATGACAGCTTGATGCCTAAGTGTGCTTTAATCGCATCCACATCCTGAACAACCGAATTCAGGGATGCTTGGAGAGTCCTCAAATTTGCTTCCATTCTGGACTGTGACTCTAGCATCTTGGCATTGTGTGCCATCTGAGTTTCTATGAATTCCATTATCTTTGCAACAAACTCAGGAGGGGTTGTTTCAGTAGCAGGTTGAGGCTGAGGTTGTGGTTGAGGTTGTGTTGGTTCAACAGTAGGCTGAGGTCTTATCCAAATACCATGCAACCTTTTCAATTGCATCTGGTTTACAATTGATTCTCCCAAAAATTAGAGTGGTCTTTGCAGATTCTTCATTAACAAATGAAACCTTGAAGTGTTTCAGAATCTTGGTAATCAGCTGTGGATAAGGCAACATAAGCTTGCTCTGTGAAGCTTCCAGCATGTGCCTTAGCACAATCCAAGCCCAGCTCATCCTGAGCTCCTTTGATAAACCCCATAACAGTAGTATGTCCAACTTCTGAACTACTGCATGGTTGCCTGAACGTGGTACAAGCATTCTGGTCAGCGTGTACATCAGCATGCGATATTGGACCTTCATTTGACCGATAGGTAATGAAATGCTTTCAACAAAACCATCAATCATCAGTGCTGTCAACCGTCCTTCTCAACTGCAGAGTGCCTGTCAACATCGATACAATCTTCCCATCCTTCGTCAGCAGCCGTATCAGCTTCTAGAACTGACATCGATTAATTCACAATTACTTGTAAATGTGCAATCGATTAGGCAATCGATTAGCTTAATTAAAAATGAAAACTGCACAAGTCAGTAGCCTCTGATTTGGAGAGTAATCGATTGGTAAATCGATTGAACATTTCACAAATCAAACCTGATGGTAACACATCGATTGGTAAATCGATTGGATGAGTCACAGTGGCACTCCAGTGCTGAGGAAATCGATTGGCAAATCGATTGACGAAGTATCCTTTGAAAAATGACACCTGTGACAAATACAATCGATTGGACAATCTATTGTTAACACTTTCATTTTTGATAAAGTTTGGTTGCAATCGATTGGGAAATCGATTGAACTAAACACCAGGTAAAAACTTTTCAGGAACATGCTACCAAAGCGATTGACAAGTCGATTGACATCAAATAGCTGAGTCACTGTTTTGAATTAAATCGATTGGCAAATCGATTGACATTAAAACTGAGTCACTGTTTTGAATCACATCGATTGACAAATCGATTGACATCAAAAACCTGAGCCACTGTTTTGAAAACAATCGATTGGCAAATCGATTGAAATAAACTTTTTGAAAACACAGTGAACTCTGAGATTGTGACCAAATCGACTCTGTGTTTTTATACATCGACTCTGAGACTTGGCAAATCGATTGAGTAATCGATTGAAATTACTTTTATTAAAACAGTTTCCCAGAAATCGATTAGGCAATCGATTTATACAGGTCTGGACATGTTCTACTGAAAAGTGTTGTTTTAAAGAATCGATTGGTAAATCGATTAGCTTGTATAGTTTCAAGATTAAAGAAAAACAAGACTCGCGATAATCGATTGGCAAATCGATTTAGCACCTTTTATAACTTTACAAAATCGATTGGGAAATCGATTTCGTAGTTGGTTTTTCAGAAACTATATAAGATGTCTTTCAATCTTTATCCTAACAACTTTTCCATAACAATTCATAACTTTCATAATTTCTCATAACGCTCTTAGCTGTTCATAACAACAAACTAACAACTTCATAATTGTGATTACAGATCTCAATACAGTTTGTTGACAATCTAAGAGAAATGATAATGTGCTCAAGAACAATCCATGAATATCCAGATTTGTGAGGAGCAACATTCATAAAGATTGAAGACCCTTTTGTTTTACATCTTTTATTCATTCTGTAATAAATCTTTGAAACGAATAGAACGCAAGAAAAGCCAGCTTGAAACTGGTGGCTACTTTCTTGGTTGAGAGGGCTCAACAAGAAAGAGTCGTACTTTGATTCTGTGATAGGCTGCTGAGTGTCTACAGGGATCAGAGGGTATTCAATAGGAAAGACATAATTAGAGATTGATAGGTTTCAGGGAGGAAACTGGAAAATCTTTGTAATTGATTCTTTCTATTGAAGGAGAAGAAAATCTGAAATCCGATTGGATTTTCAGGACTGGACGTAGGTTGTTGTTGAACAACCGAACCAGGATAAATCTCTGTGTCTTCTTCTCTAACCCTCTCTCTTTAATTTTCTATATTGCTAACTTTGCATGCCTCAAAATTTAAAATTCCGCTGTGCACTTGATACTGATTAATTTTGTAACGAAAACTGATATATTTTCTGTTATTGCGAGGTCACTGATACCAACAATTGGTATCAGAGCCAACTTCTTGAGAGGTAACACTTATAAGAAGATGGCCTCAACTGACGTTCTGGGAGAAGGCGCTTCGTTAGCACGACCACCAGCTTTCAACGGTACAGCCTACATGTACTGGAAGCAAAGAATGCTCATATTCCTGGAAGCAAGTGGCATAGATATCCTTGATGCTGTTGAAAACGGTCCGTACATTCCCAAGATTGCAGGAACTGACGACTCAATGATTATCAAGCCTAGAGCCGACTGGTCCGATGAAGACAAGAAGAAGGTTGGTTTCAATGCGAAGGCTAAGAACATCATCACGTCCGCCCTATGTGCAGAAGAGTTCTTTAGAGTGTCCAATTGCAAGTCAGCAAAAGAGATGTGGGACATCCTCCAAGAAACGCACGAAGGTACTACTGATGTTAAGAGAGCTCGTGTGAATACGCTCATGCACGAATATGAATTATTTAGCATGAAGAAAGAAGAGTCAATCAGCGATTTGCAAACCAGATTCACACACATAGTCAACAACCTGCATGCACTAGGAAAAGATGTGGATAATGAACAGCAGATTGGAAAGATCATGAGATGTTTAACCAGAGAATGGCAGCCCAAGATTACCGCAATAGCTGAGTCTAAGGATCTAGCAAAGATGACGACAGCAACATTATTTGGAAAATTAAGGGAACATGAAATGGAATTACAACGACTGGATGAATCGAAATGGAAAGTAGGAAAAAGAAAGGTTTATCTCTGAAGGTTCAAGCAAATCAATCAAAAATTGAATCCGATAGCTGCTCAAATGAATCCAGCAGTGACAATGAAGAACCAGAAATCGGACTGCTTGTCAAGAAATTTAAGAAATTTCTGAAGAAGAAAGATAACAAATTCAGAAAACCATCCAGCTCCAAGACTAGCGACAACAAGCAAATTACGTGTTATGAATGTGGGAAGATTGGTCACATAAAGTCAGAATGCTACAAATTGCAGAACAAAAATAAAGCTGCAAAATCAAAAGGCAAAGAACCAGTCACCAAAACAAAGAAGGCGTATATTGCTTGGAACGATAATGATGAATCCTCTGCCTCTTCGGATGAAGAAGAAGCCAATATGTGTCTCATGGCAAATTCAGATTCAGAATCGGAAAAAGAGGTTAGTTCACAATTTAATCCAACATATGATGAACTTCAAGAAGCTTTCAATGAATTGCATGATGATTATGTGAACTCCATAAAACAGTTGTTAAGCACAAAGAAAATGCTTGAACAAGTGAATGTTGAGCATAAAGAAATTGAAAATTTATGTGAACAACTGAAAAAGGATTCACAAGAAAAATCTGCAAAGTGCATTGAACTTGAACATACTGTTGCATCATTAAAATCTGATTTGTTAAAGTTTGCTAATAGTAAAGATAAACTGAATGTCATACTTAGCAATCAAAGACATGTTCATGAAAAATCTGGTTTAGGATATACACCAAATATGCATGTTAAAAGGAATAAAAATAGATATGGTATTGGTTATATGCAAACCAGAAGTGTCAAACATGGTCAGAAATCTGCCATTGCTAAGAATATGTATGATATCTTTACTAAGCCAAATCACCATTCATCCTTTAATGGCAAGTGTCATTTCTGTTGCAGAAATGGACATTTTGTGTCAAATTGCAAGTTTAAAAAATTAGCCAATAAGGGATGGAAGCAAATTTGGAAAGCAAAGAAATCTGTGTTTGACACTAACCAAACAGGACCCAATTTAGATTGGGGACCTAAAACAAAATTCTGATTTTGTTTTGCAGGTGTGCTTGACATCCACTAAGCACTCATGGTATTTGGATAGCGGATGTTCGAAGCACATGACAGGGGACAAATCCAAATTCCTGTCCTTGACATTAAAGGAAGGAGGCTTTGTCAAATATGGAGACAACAATAGAGGAAAAATTATTGGAATTGGTGACATAGGCAATGAGTCAACTACAGTGATTAAGAATGTATTATATGTTGAAGGACTCAAGCATAACTTGCTAAGCATAAGTCAGCTATGTGACAAAGGTTTTCAAGTAAGTTTTTCATCACAATCTTGCATTATTGAGCATAAAGATGACAAAAACATAAAGCTGATTGGTGACAGAATTAACAACATCTACATGTTGGATTTCAATTCTGTACCAAGTGCTGTATGTTGCTTGTTATCAAATCAAGATGAAACATGGCTGTGGCATAAACGCATTGCTCATATTCATATTAATCACTTGAATAAGCTTGTTAGCAAACAGCTAGTAATAGGACTCCCCAATAGGAAGTTTTCTAAGGATAGGTTGTGTGATTCATGTGAGAAGAGTAAACTGGTTAAGACTCCATTTCCCTCTATAGATTTGGTTAGAACAAATAGAGTTTTACAACTAGTTCACATGGACCTTTTTGGACCTGCCCAAGTTAAGAGTTTAGGTGGAAACCTGTATGGATATGTGCTGGTTGATGATTATTCTAGATTCACATGGACTTACTTTTTAGCTCATAAAAGTGATACATTCTCTGTTTTCAAAAAGTTTGCTGCTTTAGTACAAAATGAGAATGATTTGAAAATTGTTTCAATAAAAAGTGATCATGGAGGTGAATTCCAAAATGATCTTTTTCAAAATTATTGTGAATCAAATGGAATCAACCACATGTATTCAGCCCCTAGGACACCACAGCAGAATGGGGTAGTGGAGAGGAAAAATAGATCCCTAGAAGAGTTAGCTAGGACCATGCTTAAGGACTCCAACCTACCTAAGTACTTTTGGGCAGATGCAATTAGTACAGCCACTCATATTGTGAATAGAGTACTGATTAGACCCCTTCTTAAGAAAACACCCTATGAGCTTTACAAGGGTAGAAAACCAAACCTGTCTTACTTTAGAATCTTTGGTTGTAAGTGCTTTGTTTTGAACAATGGCAAGGAACACCTAGGAAAGTTTGACCCTAAGGCAGATGAAGGAATCTTTCTAGGATACTCCCAAACTAGTAAAGCCTATAGAATCTACAACAAAAGAACAAAAACCATAGAAGAGTCAGTTCATGTAAAGTTTGATGAATCTTTTACAGAAAACTTGAACAAAACTCCTTCTAAGGTTAATGATATTTTGGATGATGTTGTAGAATCTGAACCCCTAGAACAACCTATAGCTGATCCTCCAACTAGTGCAGACCCTATAGAACCTATAGAAACCAGTGAGTTACCTAAGGAATGGAGATTCAATAGAAACCACCCCTTAGACAACATCATAGGTGACATCTCTAGAGGTGTGTCAACTAGAGGAAACCTTAGAGAGTTCTGTAACCTCACAGCCTTTGTGTCTCAGATTGAACCTAAGAACATTAAGGAAGCCCTTTTAGATAGTGAGTGGATACTTGCTATGCAAGAGGAGTTAAACCAGTTTGAGAGGAACAAAGTGTGGAACTTGGTACCTAGGCCAGAGGGTAAGCATGTTATAGGAACTAGGTGGGTGTTCAGAAATAAGTTAGATGAGAATGGTGTGATAACTAGGAATAAGGCCAGATTAGTTGCAAAGGGTTATAGTCAAGAGGAGGGAATAGACTTTGATGAGACCTATGCCCCTGTAGCTAGACTAGAAGCCATAAGGATTTTGTTGGCCTATGCATGTATCATGGACTTCAATCTATATCAAATGGATGTGAAGAGTGCATTTCTTAATGGAGACCTACAAGAGGAAGTTTTTGTGAGTCAAACACCAGGTTTTGAAAATCCAGATTTTCCTAACCATGTGTATAAACTCTCAAAGGCCCTCTATGGGTTGAAACAAGCTCCAAGAGCTTGGTATGAGAAACTCAGCACTTTCCTCATTCAACAAAATTTTTCTAGAGGAAATGTTGATAAGACACTCTTTACAAAAACTACTGAAAATGACATCTTGCTGGTCCAAATTTATGTTGATGACATCATATTTGGATCAACAAATGATAAGCTTTGCAAAGAATTTGAAAACTTAATGAAAGGTAAATTTGAAATGTCAATGATGGGTGAACTGTCATATTTCTTGGGATTTCAAATTAACCAAACCAAGCAAGGCATTTTCATTAGTCAATCCAAATATTGTTCTGATTTGATAAAGAAATTTAACTTTGATAAGCTTAAGTCCATTGATACACCCATGAGTCAAGGAAATTTCTTAGACCGAGATGAGATAGGTAAGCCTGTAGATGTAACTAGATTTCGTGGTATGATTGGATCTCTGCTCTACCTTATAGCAAGCCGACCAGATATTATGTTCAGCGTTTGCATGTGTGCACGGTATCAATCGAATCCGAAGGAATCTCACCTCAGTGCAGTAAAGAGAATTTTCAGATACTTGGTAGGTACTAAAAATCTTGGTTTGTGGTATCCAAAAGGTTCAACATGTACTTTGGTTGGTTATTCAGACTCAGATTTTGCTGGTTGTAAACTTGACAGAAAGAGTACTTCAGGTACATGTCATCTACTTGGTAATTCTCTAGTGTCCTGGTTTAGTAAGAAGCAAACAAGTATTGCATTGTCTACTGCAGAAGCTGAATACATAGCAGCTGGGAGCTGTTGTGCTCAAATCTTGTGGATGAAACAGCATCTAATGGACTTCGGTGTCGATTTGGGAACAGTGCCGATCATGTGTGATAACACAAGTGCTATCAGCATAACAAAGAACCCAGTAATGCATTCAAGGACAAAACATATTGAGGTAAGGCACCACTTCATAAGAGATCATTTTCAGAATGGAGTCATCAAACTCGAATATGTGAATACTACAGAACAGCTAGCAGATATCTTCACGAAAGCATTACCAAAAGAAAGCTTTTTGACATAAGGATGAAACTAGGGATCATTGATCCTAGTGAGATATAAGTTTTTTTTGATTCTGGTATTTATCAGTGAAGTTTTCCAGATTAATCGAGTTGGAAATCGATTACCTGATGAAAACTGTTTATAAAATCGATTTGGAAATCGATTTGGTTAGCCCAGAGTTCAGATTTTTGGAAAATATTGTGTAAAAAATCCCGAGCATCGATTTGGAAATCGATTGATTCTGTGTTCAGTTTTTGACATTTGGGACAATCGATTTGGACATCGATTTAGTAAAACGGAAAATCGATTTGGGAATCGATTAGGAATATGACCGTTGCGAACTTTTTTACTAGCCGTTGGACATCATAATTACACAATCGATTAAGGATTCGGTGTAACGGTAACCCAATCGATTTGGAAATCGATTGACAAGGGTTAAAGTATAAAAAGGTAAAGGACAAAATCGATTTCTTCATCTCAGATTTCTCAGATTTTTCCAGATTTTCCAGAATTTTCAGTTTTTCACTCTATCTGCTTCACTGCTCTGCATCTTCATCAGTTTGTTCATTCTATCTACCATCTATCTACATTAAATCTAGTTTGTTGCGATCATGGCTCGTGTAAAACAAACCCAGGCACATACACCTTCACCTTCTTCATCTTCCACAAGTGAAACTCCTTCACCTCCTCCAACTCTAGCAAAGAGAGTTCCGATTCCAACACACAAGATTCTTGCCAAGGACAAGGGAAAGGCTCCTGCTCCTATTCCAGAAAAGATCAAGAAACGTAAGGAACCTCCCACTGAGAAATTAATGGCTGATGCAATGAAGGAGATTACTCAGAAGCGAAAGAAACAACCCATTTCTTCACCCCCTGCAAAGAAGAAACCCATTTCTTCACCGCCTGCTAAGAAGCTCCCTGCACCAAAAGAAAAGGAACCTCAATCCTCCATCTCACCTGATTTCGTAAAAAGAAAAATCCATGAAGCAAGGACAATGGATTTTCCTTATTTTGATAGTGTCGAGTTCACTTTTCAGGATCACCTTAGATTCCATGGACTTCAAAACTTTCTTTCGTCTACACTTGACTGTTATCCTAAGCTGATCAGGGAATTCTACTCATCTTTCAAGTTAACAGAAGAAGGCTTCACTGCTCAAGTCAAAGGGAAGAAGATTGCTATGACTTTCGACGATTTCTCTACCTTATCAGGATTGCCTTTTTATGGCAAGTCCATTGATGGAAGTTCAGAAGCCGACGCTGCTGACCAAGGTTGGGAAGAGTCTATGGATAGACACACAACAGTTAAAGATCTGATGGTCGATGGGTTTGTTGAATCGGTTTCACTGCCCATTGGTCAAATGAAGGTCCAACATAGAATGTTGATGTATGCTTTGACACGCATGTTAGTGCCAAGATCAGGAAATCACGCAGTAGTCCAGAAGTTGGACATACTACTGCTGTGGGGATTATCAAAGGAATTAAGGATGAGCTGGACTTGGATAGTGCTCAGGCATATGTTGGAAGCTTCGCAGACTAAGCTCATGCTACCTTATCCGCAACTGATCACCAAGATTCTCAAACGCTTCAAGGTTTCTTTGGTAAATGAAGAATCTGTCAAGACCACCCTGATTTTTGGAGAATCAATTGTGAATCAGATGCAATTGAAAAGGGTGCAAGGAATTTGGATGAGATCACAGCCTGCAGCTGAACCAGCACAGCCTCCACCTCCACCTCCGCCTCAAACAGAAACTGTCTCTGCTACTCCTGCTTTTGTTGATAAGATTTTGGAATTCATTGAAGCTCAGATAGTCCATAATGCCAAAGTGTTGGAATTTCAGTCCAGAGTAGAAGCACGTCTAAGGACTATGCAAGCCTCCTTGACCTCAGTTGTTCAAACTGTGGATGAAATTCAGACACACCTCGGCATCAAGCTATCATTTGAAGACGTTGCAGACATTGGTCGCCAAGCAGCTGAGGAACCTAACCCAGATCCCCTAGTTAACCCTGAGACTCACGAAGAGGAGACACCTGCTGAGGGTAATACAACGGTCTCAGCCCCTTCCTTAGATGATAGTGAGGCCCAGCCTAGATTAGGAGATTAGGTTTTAGGATCCATGCTGTTTTTGCCATGTCTTGCTGTATTCTTGTGATTTTGATTAATGAATATGACAGTTTATTCCATCTCTATGAATTCATTTGATATGTTCATAAATTGCTATGATTGGTTTGACAGTTTTTACTCTAATACACAAGTTAAATGGTTTCAACCCCAATGCTTATGTTCTGTAACATAGGGGGAGGAATTATTTTCTGCCTTTTTGTCTTAACTGACAAAGGGGGAGAACAATTATAACTTGATGAACTGGATGCTTATATTGATCTGATTTTTTTTCTGATATTGTAAATATATGCTCTAACACTTGTTAATTAATATATGTTGTATTAATATGATCTGATCTGATGATATTCTGATACATGCTCTACATGCTCTGATCTGATCTGATCATTCAACAATAATTTTATGATGCTATTAATATGTCTGAAATTGCTCAAGTTACAATTTGGTTGAATTGTCAATTATGCCAAAAAGGGGGAGATTGTTGGATTTTGATCCTTTGATTCCTAATTTTGACATAATTAATAATTCAACAATGTTCATACAATACATGATAAATCTAATATTTGAATTGAGCAAGATTTCAGGAACCATAATCAAATCCTACACACTTGGATCAAATTGCTTGGAACACAAGAAATCAACTAAAGTTGAATTCTGAATATGTAAATCGATTGGGAAATCGATTTCATAACAAGGGTGTAAGGAAATCTTAAGTGTTTGTAAATGTGCAATCGATTAGGCAATCGATTAGCTTAATTAAAAATGAAAACTGCACAAGTCAGTAGCCTCTGATTTGGAGAGTAATCGATTGGTAAATCGATTGAACATTTCACAAATCAAACCTGATGGTAACACATCGATTGGTAAATCGATTGGATGAGTCACAGTGGCACTCCAGTGCTGAGGAAATCGATTGGCAAATCGATTGACGAAGTATCATTTGAAAAATGACCTCACCTGTGACAAATACAATCGATTGGACAATCTATTGTTAACACTTTCAATTTTGATAAAGTTTGGTTGCAATCGATTGGGAAATCGATTGAACTAAACACCAGGTAAAACTTTTCAGGAACATGCTATCAAAGCGATTGACAAGTCGATTGATATCAAATAGCTGAGTCACTGTTTTTGAATTAAATCGATTGACAAATCGATTGACATTAAAACTGAGTCACTGTTTTGAATCACATCGATTGCCAAATCGATTGACATCAAAAACCTGAGCCACTGTTTTAAAAACAATCGATTGGCAAATCGATTGAAATAAACTTTTTGAAAACACAGTGAACTCTGAGATTGTGACCAAATCGACTCTGTGTTTTTATACATCGACTCTGAGACTTGGCAAATCGATTGAGTAATCGATTGAAATTACTTTTATTAAAACAGTTTCCCAGAAATCGATTAGGCAATCGATTTATACAGGTCTGGACATGTTCTACTGAAAAGTGTTGTTTTAAAGAATCGATTGGTAAATCGATTAGCTTGTATAGTTTCAAGATTAAAGAAAAACAAGACTCGCGATAATCGATTGGCAAATCGATTTAGCACCTTTTATAACTTTACAAAATCGATTGGGAAATCGATTTCGTAGTTGGTTTTTCAGAAACTATATAAGATGTCTTTCAATCTTTATTCTAATAACTTTTACATAACAATTCATAACTTTCATAATTTCTCATAACGCTCTTAGCTGTTCATAACAACAAACTAACAACTTCATAATTGTGATTACAGATCTCAATACAGTTTGTTGACAATCTAAGAGAAATGATAATGTGCTCAAGAACAATACATGAATATCCAGATTTGTGAGGAGCAACATTCATAAAGATTGAAGACCCTTTTGTTTTACATCTTTTATTCATTCTGTAATAAATCTTTGAAACGAATAGAACGCAAGAAAAGCCAGCTCGAAACTGGTGGCTACTTTCTTGGTTGAGAGGGCTCAACAAGAAAGAGTCGTACTTTGATTCTGTGATAGGCTGCTGAGTGTCTACAAGGATCAGAGGGTATTCAATAGGAAAGACATAATTAGAGATTGATAGGTTTCAGGGAGGAAACTGGAAAATCTTTGTAATTGATTCTTTCTATTGAAGGAGAAGAAAATCTGAAATCCGATTGGATTTTCAGGACTGGACGTAGGTTGTTGTTGAACAACCGAACCAGGATAAATCTCTGTGTCTTCTTCTCTAACCCTCTCTCTTTAAGTTTCTATATTGCTAACTTTGCATGCCTCAAAATTTAATTTCCGCTGTGCACTTGACACTGATTAATTTTGTAACAAAAACTGATATATTTTCTGTTAATTGCGAGGTCACTGATACCAACATGGATAACTGTCAAGAGTAGAAGATAGAAAGCATTCAAGACCGTGAAATCTCAGATAGTTCTAAAACGTAAAACCGTCTGTATCAAAGTATGCAAAATCCAGAGTCCTACCCTCATGGATTTTTCTCTTCAGAAAGTCTGATGGTATGGTGGGTTTTGCATCTTTTTCCTTGGATGCAGGAACTTTCTTGGCAGGGGTGAAGAAACTGGTTTCTTCTTCCTCTTTTGTGAAATTTCCTTCATGGCATCAGCCATGAGTTTTTCCGTTGGGGTTCCTTTCGCTTTTTAGGCTTCTCTTGAATAGGAGCGGGTGCCTTGCCTTTGTCTTTGGCAAGAATTTTTTGTGTAGGTATGGGTACTCTTTTGGTTAGAGTAGGTGGTGGTGAAGGGGTTTCACTGGTTGAAGATAATGAAGGTGAAGGAGTGCGTGCCTGGGTTTTGTTTGACTCGTGCCATAATCGTAGATTGAAGTAGATTAAATGTAGATAGCAACAAATAACAATTTCAGAGACAGAATGATGAAGCAGACAGAGAAAATTAGTGAAATCTAGAGAAATGCAGTGCAGAAATCGATTGATAATTGTTCCTATTAAACCCTTAACCGTGTAAATCGATTCCCAAATCGATTAGGTTACCGTTACTGGTAATGTCAATCGATTTAGTAATTATTACATA
This sequence comes from Cicer reticulatum, assembly GCA_002896235.1. Lineage (NCBI taxonomy): Eukaryota > Viridiplantae > Streptophyta > Magnoliopsida > Fabales > Fabaceae > Cicer > Cicer reticulatum. The sequence continues at coordinate 28,276 of PGWS01038332.1, read as the reverse complement.
CAACGGCTAGTCACAACGGTCATATTACAAATCGATTCCCAAATTGATTTCCAGTTTTACTTAATCGATGTCCAAATCGATTGTTTTAACGTTGAAAAGAAGAACTAGTCGATTTCCCAATCGACGCTCGGGCAAGTTAAAACAAATTCTCTGAACTTTGAATTCTGGGGCCAAAGCAATCGATTCCCAAATCGATTTTGTAAACCATTTACCATGCTGGTAATCGATTCCCAAATCGATTTAACTGGAAAGTAACTGCATATACCAGAAATGTCCTATGAAAGAATCAAAGATCATATCTCACTAGGATCAATAATCCCTAGTTTCATCCTTATATGCAGAAAACTTTCTCTTGGTAAAGCTTTTGTGAAGATGTCAGCTAGCTGTTCGGCAGTGTTAACATACTCAAGCTTAATGATTCCATTTTGAAAGTGATCTCTTATAAAATGATGTCTTACTTCAATGTGCTTTGTCCTGGAGTGCATTACTGGATTCTTGGTTATACTTATTGCACTTGTGTTATCACACATGATAGGTACTGTTCCCAAGTCAACACCAAAGTCCAATAAGTGCTGTTTCATCCAAAGTATCTGAGCACAACAGCTCCCAGTTGCAATATATTCAGCTTCAGCAGTTGATAAAGCAATGCTTGTCTGTTTCTTACTAAACCATGACACAAGAGAGTTTCCAAGTAGATGACACGTTCCTGAGGTACTTTTCGTGTCGAGTTTACATCTGGCAAAGTCTGAATCTGAGTAACCAACTAAGGTACAGGTTGATCCTTTTGGATACCATAATTCGAGACTCTTAGTTCCTACTAGATATCTGAAAATTCTCTTAACTGCACCGAGGTGAGATTCCTTTGGATTTGATTGATACCTTGCACACATACAAACACTGAACATGATGTCTGGTCGGCTTGCTGTAAGGTAGAGCAAAGATCCTATCATACCACGAAATCTAGTAACATCTACAAGTTTACCTTTCTCATCTCGGTCTAAGAAATTTCCTTGACTCATGGGTGTATCAATGGACTTAAGATTTTCAAAGTTAAATTTCTTTATCAAATCAGAACAATATTTAGATTGACTAATGAAAATGCCTTGCTTGCTTTGTTTAATTTGAAATCCCAAGAAATATGACAGTTCACCCATCATTGACATTTCAAATTTACCTTTCATCAAATTTTCAAATTCTTTGCACAATTTATTATTTGTAGATCCAAATATTATGTCATCAACATATACTTGGACAAGCAAGATATCATTTCCAGTAGTTTTTGTGAAAAGGGTCTTGTCAACATTTCCTCTTAAAAAGTTTTGTTGAATAAGGAAATTGCTGAGCGTCTCATACCAAGCTCTTGGAGCTTGTTTTAACCCATAGAGGGCCTTTGAGAGCTTATACACATGATTAGGAAAATCAGGATTTTCAAAACCAGGTGTTTGGCTAACAAAACTTCCTCTTGAAGGTCACCATTGAGAAAGGCACTTTTCACATCCATTTGATAAAGATTAAAGTCCATTATACAAGCATAAGCCAATAAAATTCTTATGGCTTCTAATCTAGCTACAGGGGCATAGGTTTCATCAAAATCTATTCCCTCCTCTTGACTATAACCCTTGGCTACTAGTCTAGCTTTGTTCCTTGTTATCACACCATTCTCATCCAACTTGTTTCTGAACACCCATCTGGTTCCTATGATGTGCTTACCCTCTGGCCTAGGTACTAAACTCCACACCTTGTTTCTCTCAAACTGGTTTAACTCCTCTTGCATAGCAAGTATCCACTCACTATCTAACAGGGCTTCCTTAATGTTCTTAGGTTCAATTTGAGATACAAAGGTTGTAAAGTTACAAAACTGACTAAGGTTTCTCCTAGTTGCAACACCTTTAGAGATATCGCCTATAATGTTGTCTATGGGGTGGTTTCTATTGAACTTCCATTCCTTAGGTAAAGCACTGGTTTCTATAGGTTCTACACAGTCAGATCTAGTTGGAGGGTCAGCTACAGGTTGTTCTAGTGGTTCAGACTCTACAACTTCGTCCAAAAAGTCATCAACCATATGAGGAGTTTTGTTCAAGTTTTCTGTAAATAATTCATCAAACTTTACATGAACTGACTCTTATATGGTCTTTGTTCTTTCGTTGTAGATTCTATAGGCCTTACTAGTTTGGGAGTATCCTAGAAAGATACCTTCATCTGCCTTAGGGTCAAACTTTCCTAGGTGTTCTTTGCCATTGTTCAACACAAAGCACTTACAACCAAAGATTCTAAAGTAGGAAAGGTTTGGTTTTCTACCCTTGTAAAGCTCATAGGGTGTTTTCCTAAGCAGGGGCCTAATGAGAACTCTATTGACAACATGAGTGGTTGTACTAATTGCATCTGCCCAAAAGTACTTAGGTAGGTTGGAGTCCTTAAGCATAGTCCTAGCTAACTCTTCTAGGGATCTATTTTTCCTCTCCACTACCCCATTCTGCCGTGGTGTCCTAGGGGCAGAATATTTGTGGTTGATTCCATGTTGTTCACAATAAGTTTGAAAAGAATCATTTTGGAATTCACCTCCATGATCACTTTTAATTGATACAATTTTCTGGTCATTCTCATTTTGAACTAAAGCAGCAAATTTCTTAAAAGTTGAGAATGTATCACTCTTATAAGCCAGAAAATATGTCCATGTGAACCTTGAGTAGTCATCAACCAACACATATCCATAAAGGTTACCTCCAAAACTCTTAACTTAGGCAGGTCCAAAAAGGTCCATGTGTACTAACTGCAAAACTCTATTTGTTCTAACCAAATCTATAGAGGGAAAGGGAGTCTTAACCAGTTTGCTTTTCTCACATGAGTCACACAGTCTATCCTTAGTAAACCTCTTATTAGGGAGACCTATAACTAGTTGTTTGCTAACAAGTTTATTCAAATGATCTATATGAATATGCGCTTTATGTTTATGCCATAGCCAAGTCTCATCTGAATTAGATAACAAGCAGCATATAGTACTTGGTAAAGAATTAAAATCTAACATATAAATGTTATTAATTATGTCACCAACTAGCTTTATGTGTTTGTCATCTTTATGCTCAATAATGCAAGATTGTGATGAAAAACTTACTTGAAAACCTTTATCACATAGCTGACTTATACTCAACAAGTTGTGTTTTAGTCCTTCAACATATAAGACATTTTTGATTACTGCAGTTGACTCATTGCCTATGTCACCAATTCCAATAATCTTTCCTCTATTGTTGTCACCATATTTGACAAAACCTCCTTCCTTTAATGTCAAGGACAGGAATTTGAATTTGTCTTCTGTCATGTGCTTTGAGCATCCGCTATCTAAATACCATGAATGCTTAGTGGATGTCAAGCACACCTGCAACACACAATCAGAATTTTGTTTTAGTTCCCCAATTTAAATTGGGTCCTGGATGGTTAGTGTCAAACACAGATTTCTTTGCTATCCAAACTTGCTTCCATCCTCTATTGGCTAATTTTTTAAATTTGCAATTTGACACAAAATGTCCCTTTCTGCAACAAAAATGACATTTGCCATCAAAGGATGAATGTTTGTTTGGTTTAGTAAAGATGTCATACATACTCTTAGAGATAGCAGATTTTTGACCATGTTTGACATTTCTGGTTTGCATATAACCAATACCATATCTATTTTTATTTCTTTTAACATGCATATTTGGTGTATATCCTAAACCATATTTTTCATGAACATGTCTTTGATTGCTAAGTATGGCATTCAGTTTATCTTTACTATTAGCAAACTTTAATAAATCAGATTTTAATGATGCAACATTATTCTCAAGTTCAATGCATTTTGTAGATTTGTCATGTGAATCTATTTTCAGTTGTTCACATAAATTTTTCAATTTCTTTATGTCATTTTTCATTTGTTCAAGCATTTTCTTTGTGCTTAACAACTGTTTTATGGAATTCACATAATCATCATGCAATTCATTGAAAACTTCTTGTAGCTCATCATAAGTTGGATTAGATTGTGAACTAACCTCATTTTCTGATTCTGAGTCGGTATTTGCCATGAGACACAGATTCGCTTCTTCTTCATCTGAAGAGGCAGAGGATTCTTCGTTGTCATTCCATGCAATATAAGCTTTTCTGGTTTTGGTGACTGGTTCCTTGCCTTTTGGTTTTGTAGCTCTATTTTTGTTCTGCAATTTGTAGCATTCTGACTTTATGTGACCAGTTTTACCACATTCATAACATGTGATTGTCTTGTTGTCACTAGTCTTAGAGCTGGATGGCTTTCTGAATTTGTTGTCTTTCTTTCTTCAGAAATTTCTTAAATTTCTTGACAAGCAAACCAATCTCAGGCTCTTCATCAGTCTCACTGCTTGATTCATCTGAGCAACTTTCTTGTTCAGTTTTTGATTGATGCGTTTGGGCTTTCAAAGATAGTCCTTTCTTTTTCCTGCTTTCTAGTTCTTACTCATCTAGTCGATGCAACTCCATTTCGTGCTCCCTGAGTTTTCCAAATAGTGTTGCAGTGGTCATTTTTGCCAGATCTTTCGATTTAGCAATAGCAGTTATTTTGGGCTGCCATTCTTTGGTTAGACACCTCATGATCTTTCCGATCTGTTGTTCATTCTCCACCTGTTTTCCCAGGGCATGAAGGTTGTTTATAACGTGTGTAAATCTCGTCTGTAGATCACTTATAGATTCATCTTTCTTCATGCTGAACAATTCGTATTCGTGCATAAGTGTATTTACGCGAGCTCTTTTCACATCTGTAGTTCCTTCAGGTGTTTCTTGAAGAATGTCCCACATTTCCTTTGCTGATTTACAGTTTGATACCCTAAAGAATTCTTCTGCACACAAAGCAGATGTTATAATGTTCTTAGCTTTAGCATTATAACCTACCTTCTTTTTATCGTCCTCAGACCATTCGACTTTGGGCTTGGGGATCACCAAGTCATTTGTTCCTGCAATCTTGGGAATATATGGTCCATTTTCAACAGCGTCAAGGATGTCAATTCCACTAGCTTCCAGAAATATCAGCATCCTGTGCTTCCAGTACATATAAGTTGTTCCATTGAATGCTGGAGGTCTTGCTAGTGATGCGCCTTCACCCAGAAAATCAGTTGAGGCCATATTCCTTTTATGAGTTTTACCTCTCGAAAAGTCAGGCTCTAAGGCCAATTGTTGATTATTATGACCTCGAAATAATCAGAATATATCAGTCTTTAACAAATTAAAGCAATATAGAAAATCGAATACGTCTAGCATACAATTAGGATTGAACATACAATCATACGATGCAAGATTTATTCAGATTCATACACACAGCGGAATTATAAAGCGGCATACAAGATTAACAATTAAAAGTAAAAGGATAAGGGATAGAATGCACCAAGGTTTATCCTGGTTCAGTTGTCAACGAGACAACCTACATCCAGTCTTGACAATCCAACTGGATTTCAGCTTTTTCTCCAATAGAAAGAATTGTGACTTGTTTACAGATTGTCCAGTTTCTTCGAAACCTATCTATCTAACACAATCTCTTTCCTATTGCTTAACCCCTTGATCCTTGTAGTCACTCAGCAGACTCACACAAAATCAAGTACGGCTCCTTCTTGATGAGGCCTCTCACCCAAGAAGATCGCCACCAGTTTCTAGCTGGATTTTTCGCAGTCGTTTCTTTACAAAGTATTTGTTACAAACAAAATAAAAGAAGTACAAAAAGGTGTCTTCAATCTTGATCAATGTGTCTCTCATGAATCTCGTTATTCAAAGATTGTTCATGAGAACATTGTCTTTTCTCTCAAGAATACTTTTTCAGCTCTCTCAATGATTATGGATAATCTTTTTGGCTTTGATCTGAAAAAGCAATATCAGAATGTTAACAATGTGTTCTTAAGAGTTCTTCAGTATTCTGAAGAATATTCAAGATGTTTTTCAAGTGTGTACATGTGTTAATCAGAGAATGATTGAAAACAGTTTATATAGTTTCTGAAAAACAACTAATAAATCGATTTACCAATCGATTCATTAAAGTTATAAAACAGGTCTAATCGATTTTCCAATCGATTATCTCGGGTCTTGTTTTTCTTGAATCTTGAAACTACACAAACCAATCGATTTGCCAATCGATTCTTTTAAAAACTCTTTTCAGTAAATTATGTTCAGACTTATATGAATCGATTGAATAATCGATTGCAGGTGTTTTGTTCCAATAAAGATCACACCAATCGATTACGTAATCGATTTACTAAGTCTCATAATCGATTTACAAATACTCAGAATCGATTTGGCCACAAGCTGAGTTCACTGTGATTTCAAAAATAATTTTTTTCAATCGATTTGCCAATCGATTGAGCTTAAGTCAGTGACTTAGCTATTTTCAAGTTAATCGAAGTGCCAATCGATTTGGTAGTATTTGCCTGAAAAGTTCTTACCTGATGTTTAGTTCAATCGATTTCCCAATCGATTGCAACCAAACTTAACATGATTGAAATTCTCACAATAGATTGTCCAATCGATTGTGTTTGTCACATGTCAAGTTATTTTTCAAGTATTATCTAAGCAATCGATTTGCCAATCGATTACCCTAGAAAATGGATTGTCACTGTGACTTGGCCAATCGATTTCCCAATCGATTTGTTTCAATCAGTTTAATTTTGTGATGTGCACAATCGATTTGCCAATCGATTAGCCTGTAAAACAGGTTGCCACTGACTTGTGCAATTTTCATTTCTAATTGTGCCAGTCGATTGCCTAATCGATTATACAATCACAAACAGTTATGTTTCTTTACACCCTTGTTATGAAATCGATTTCCCAATCGATTTACTCAGTCAATATTCAACTTTTGTTGATTTCTTGAGTTCCAAGCAATTTGTCTCAAGTGTGTAGGGTTGTATTGTTGTTCCTGAAATCTTGCTCAATTAAAATGTTAGATTTATCATATGATGTATGAACATTGTATGTTTGTTAATTATGTCAAACTAGGATTAAGAGGACTAAAGTCCAACACTTCTTTCGTTGTTGGTAAGTGAAATCAGATGGGATTGTACCCCCCACCTTGAAATTAGCAAAGTCGGCGAACCAAGGTACCGTGGTAATGGCAAAGATGTGCTCATCAGCAAATTGATCTCGAATCGGTCTAATGTCCTCATTCTCCTCAACCTTCTCCAATCGAGATAGGTGGTCAGCCACAGTGTTCTCTGACCCCTTTTTATCTCGGATCTCAATGTCAAATTCTTGTAGTAATAGAATCCATCTAAGCAACCGTGGTTTTGATTCCTACTTAGTAAACAAATACCTCAAGGCAGCATGATCAGTGTAAACAATAACTTTCAATCCTAATAAATAAGACCGAAATTTATCAAAGCATAGACTACAGCTAATAATTCTTTTTCAGTTGTAGCATAATTGTGTTGTGCCTGATTTAAAACATGACTAGCATAGTAGATCACATGCAACATCTTGTCTTTTCTTTGTCCCAGAACTGCCCCAATAGCATTGTCACTTGCATAACACATGATTTCAAAAGGTAGTGACCAGTCAGGTGCATTGATGATGGGGGCAGTTATCAGCTGGTTTTTCAAATTGTTAAAAGCATGCAAACAATCCTCATTGAATTTGAAAGGTGTGTCTTTCGCAAGTAAGTTTGTAAGTGGCTTTGCAATTTTTGAAAAATCTTTTATAAACCTTCTATAAAATCCAGCATGGCCTAAAAAGCTTCTAATGCCTTCTCGTTGGTAGGGGGAAGTTTTTCAATCACTTCAACTTTTGGCCTTGTCTACCTCGATCCCCTTGTGGGAGATTCGGTGGCCTAAAACAATTCCCTCTCTTACCATAAAATGACATTTCTCCCAATTTAGGACCAAGTTAGATTTTTCACACCTTTCTAATACAAGAGATAGATTAATCAAACAATTGTCAAAGGATGAGCCAAATACAGAAAAGTCGTCCATGAATACCTCAATGTGTTTCTCAATCATATCAGAAAATATGGACATCATGCACCTTTGAAATGTGGCCGGCGCATTACACAGTCCAAATGGCATTCTTCGATAAGCAAATACCCCATACGGACATGTAAATGCAGTTTTCTCTTGATCCTCGGGTGCTACAGCTATCTGATTGTATCCTGAATAGCCGTCTAGGAAGCAGTAATACTCATGTTCGGCTAACCGCTCAAGCATCTGATCAATGAAAGGGAGCGGGAAATGATCCTTCCTCGTGGCACTGTTCAATCTCCTGTAATCAATACACACTCTCCAGCCTGTAACCGTTCGAGTAGGAATTAACTCGTTCTTTTCATTTGTGATGACAGTCATTCTGCCCTTTTTTGGTACAACTTGGACGGGACTCACCCAAGAGCTATATGAAATTGGGTATATGAGGCCGGCTACTAGTAGCTTTACCACCTCTTTCCTGGTCACTTCTTTCATTACCGGATTCAATCTCCTTTGGGGTTGTACTACCGGTTTGTGATTGTCCTCCATGAGGATTTTGTGCATACAAAAAGTTGGACTTATTCCCTTCAAGTCATCAATGGACCAACCGATAGGACCCTTGTGCTTCCGCAGAATTCTCAACAACTTTTCTTCTTGTAACTCGCTTAAGCTTGCACTGATTATGGCTGGATTTTTTTCTTCTTCACCCAAGAATACATATTTCAAATGAAGAGGCAGCTGCTTGAGTTCAATCAGTGGTGTCTTTTTCTCCACGGACTTGTCTTCATTCCCTTTCAAGTCCTCCCACCTAGTAGGAAAACGGGGGGAGTAAGATGGCGATGCTTCTAACATGGCCACACCTCTTTCACCTTTGGGTCTTCACTTTCTTGAACGACATCTTGGGGTAGACATAAAACTCTTTTTAATGGCAGGCTGGGTGTTTGATGGTTTATTTCCAGGGTCCACTTTAAACACCAACACATCTTCCAACATCCATAGGGATCCTTGAGCTTCGGTGGCAACTTCCTTTGTAGTATAGCACTACACTCTTCAGTAAGCATAACTGTTTCACCGCCGATTTTTTCTTTTTTTCGACAGAATATCCTTCATGAACTTAGCATATGTCGGCATCTGCTCTAGTGCTTCTGCAAAAGGGATGTTAATCTGTAATTTTTTAAAAACATCAAGAAACTTACCAAATTGCTTTTCAGTTTCTTCCCTCCTTAATCTTTGAGGGAATGGAAGTCGAATTTCTGGTTTTGGCAGTGGTTCCCCTTTTTGTACTACGGTTTTTTCCTCCTTTTCAATAGCGATGTGCTCTTCAACCGATATTGGTGTGACCATTTCCTCCCAGTGAGTTGGAGTCAAGGTACTTCCACTCTGTTGGCTTCAGGTGGTACTTGTTCTCTCACCTTGCCACTCCTCGTGGTCACTGCATTAACATTGTTTCTTGGGTTAGGAACTGTGTCACTAGACAGATTTCCAGACGTTCTTTTGTGCCATTTGTTGAGCAAGTTGACCCATTTGAGTCTCATGATTTTTTATTGATGCAGAGTGATTTTTCTGGATGGCTCTTGACTCTTCAATGAAAGAACTTGTGCTTGTAACTAGTTTTTCTATAGCGCTCTCCAAGCAGCCTTTCTGGGTGGAAATTGGTTTGTTTGAGCTTCTTGTTGACCCTGAGATCTACCTTGTTGATCTCTCCAAGAAAAATTTGGATGATTTCTCCAACCAGGATTGTACGTACTAGAGTAGGGGTTATTCTGCCTGTTGTTATTACTCACAAAATTCACCCGTTCTAGTTCTTCTACCTCATTATCATCCAGTGATTCACAGACTCCAGTTTTATGTGCTCCTCCACAAAGGATACAACTAGTCTGCTTTAGTAATTTGACGGGGGCCGCTTGTGGTTGTATATTTAGAGCTGCCATTCCCTTCTTTATCTCAGTGGCGATAACCTCTTCCATCTTCGATAGTAGCTTGCCTGGAGCTAACCCATCCATAACATTCAATTCCATTACACCACTTGTTGAACCACCACTTCTGTCATACAACATCATCTGTTCATTTGATGCCATGATCTCAATAATCTTTCGTGCTCCCGTTGCGGTTTTGTAATTCAAAGAACCACCGGCTGTGGCATCCAACATAATTCTAGTGCTCGGCCTCAAGCCATTACATAATATTTGCATTTGGGCAGTGTCGTCATAAGCATGATTAGGACATCCGGCTAGTAAGTTTCTGAATCTCCTGTAAGTGTCACGAAGAGATTCCCCTCTTTCTGTTTGTAACCGGTGATTTCTTGCCTCTTTCTAACGAACATGGCTGGGGGGAAATATTTTTCCAAGAACTTATCCTCAAGATCTTCCCATGTGGTGATGCTGTCGGCGGGGAATGAAAGAAACCATTCCTTAGCATCATCTATCAAAGAGAATGGAAATAGCTTCAATTTCTTGCTTTCCTCAGACAAACCATCCACCTTCACTGTTTCACATAATTCAAAGAAATTTGTGAGGTGTCTATTAGCGTCTTCGTTATGTCTACCGGCAAAATGAATTTCCCTCAACTCTCGGTATAGAGCAGGACTTATTTCAAACTTATCGACTGTAACAGGTTGGTGATGAATGGGTAATCGAGCATGATTTCTAATTCGATTCCCATATTCTCCGAGAGTACGTTCTGGTGGTGGTGGGTCGGCCATTTCAGTTAATATGACACAATCACCCAAAACCTCTTCTTCCACAACTAAATGTCTTTCCCTTTGTCTCCTTTCTCGAGCTGCCTTTCTATGTGCTTTCGCTGTTTTTTTTCAATTTCTGGATCAAAGATAAGTTCAGCTGAGGACTCGCCTCGCATACAAGGTTAGACAAATTGTGAGTACTGAAGAGTTAAAGAAAGATAAATAATTAAGTAAAAATACGAGAGTTTTAAACCAAATATTTTTTTTTAAATTAGAAATAAAATAAAAGAAGAAATTTTATTGCAGAGCAAAAAATTTCAATTCAGTAAATAAACTAATTCAATAGTGATATGGCAGTCCCCGACAACAGCGCCGAAAACTTGATAGCGTTTCAGCAAGTGTACTGAATCGTTGCAAGTAATAATAAAACAGTAGTACCGAGTGTCGAACTCAAGGATTGCGTTTTACTATTGAATTATATTTGATTACTAGAATTGAACAAAAAGGTTCCCAAGTTGATTGAAATAATGTTTGAAATTAACAACAATAATAAAATTGATCTTTTATACTGAGAAAAAGTCAGGGATGAGTTTCACTTCGAATCCAACCTTGGTGTCTAATTTGATCCTAGTTACTGAATTCCTTTATTGAATTATTACCGAATTCTCTTTATTATTCTTGCCTAATGTCTTAGTGACAAAACCTTTAATTCCAAAGTAACCCCTAATTCCTTAGTGGATTTAAGATTAGAATTAAGCATTACCGTATAGAAATTCTCTTGTAAATTATTGCTTTGCAACTAATTTAATTGGTTTCATGACTACATGCATCATGATCTGCATCTATCCCTAGACTACAAATTCATGAATTTCTCATCTCAAGCATTCGTAAAGTCCACTTCCGTTTCAAAAATACAAATCGTAGAACATTTTAATGTTGATCAAGTAATAAAAAGCATTAAGCACAGAGATGAGAAAAACAATTCAATAAACTCATTCATATATAACTAGAAATCAAATCAGAAAAAAAAAGGGTTTCATCTGGTTACACTCATCCCTAACAAATAGGGTTTTCCCAATAGGTTAGTTACTCATGACAGAGATACAAAATATAAGGGTTAAAGAAGAATTACAAGAATTATTCATGGATTATTCTTGATAAAACTGCTTCAATGGCGTTAGAAACGGCCGTCTTTGAGTTTCTATGTTAGGGCACAAGTCTCCAAGTTCCCCAGAGTCAAAAAGATCCCTAAAATAGTAAAAATCTGCATTTTTATGGTGGCTGGTGCGCGTCGCGCGCTCCAAGCGCGCGTCAGGCGAGTTCATCTGCTGAGAAATATTTTGCAGCGCTCCAGGACGCGCTTTGCGGCGAATTCATCTGGTCCGGTGTATTTTGCATTGTTTAATCTTTTTGCGTCTTAATTTCATTAGCACTTCAGTGCACTTGTTGGTATCTAGAACTCCAGATTGGCTCATTACTCCACATATGTCATGTTCACCAATTTCACCAAAATTCAGCACTGCACTAAAACTAAACGCAATGTAAAATTACGACAAATTCCTACTTAATCAACGAAATAAAAACAAAAAACATCTTATTAACTCAAAGAACAAAAATCAACAAAATGTATCAAATAAATCCTTAATTTAACTGATGATTGAGGATAAATAAGACTAAAACAGTGGGAAAATATGCATATGATGAAGAGTCATCAAAAGTCTACATGAAATCAAGGACCATGAGACTCTTATAGCATTATTCTCCTAAATTTATAAATGTGATTCGGTTTCCGCGTAAGATTTCAAACACTATCCATTGCTTGTTCGAAAATACGAATTTCGGTCCATTTTTGTCATGTGTACGAGATACCCTTATAACATTCTTCTCCAAAATTTATAACTGTGTTTAGGGTTGCGTGTCAGATTCCAAAGACAAACCATCATTCTGTTTGAAAATACAGATTTTGGTCCATTTTAGTCGGTGGTATGAAAATCGTCCATAAAATCAAGATGAAATCGAGGACCTGAAGACCCTTATAGCATTCTTCTCCAAAATTTATAATTGTGTTTCAGGTTACGTGTCAGATTTCAAACACTAGCCATAATCTTGTTAGAAGATCACAAATTTAGGTCTATTTTCGTCAAGTTGTATGAAAATCGCCCAAAAATTCCAGATGAAATTGAGGACCGGGAGACCCTTATAGCATTCTTCTCCATAATTTATAACTGTGTTTCGGGTTTCGGGCCAGATTTCAAACACTAACTATCGTTTTGTTCGAAAATACGAATTTCTGTCCACTTTACTTAGGAGATAGGGAAATCGAACGAAAAGTCTAGATGAAATCGAGGACTGGGAGACCCTTATACCATTCTTCTCCAAAAATTTATAACTGTGTTTCGGGTTCCACGTCAAAATTCAAACACTAGCCATCGTCTGGTCCGAAAATACAGATTTTGGCATATTTTTGTCGATGGGTACGAAAATCGACCGAAAAGTCCAGATGAAATCAAGGACCAGGAGACCCTTATAGCATTCTTCTCCAAAATTTAAAACTGTGGTTCGATTTCTGCGTCAGAATTCAAACACTATCCATCGTCTTGTTCGAAAAATACGGATTTCGATCCATTTTTGTCGGGTGGTACGAAAATCTCCCCAAAAGAACAGTTGAAATCGAGGACCAAAAGACCCTTATAGCATTCTTCTCCAAAAAGATTAACTGTGTTTCAGGTTCTGCCTCAGATTTCAAGCACTAGCCATGGTTTGGCCCGAAAATACTGATGTCGGTCTATTTTGGCCAGATGGTACGAAAATTGCCAGAAAAAGTCCACATCAAAATCGAGGACCTAGAGATCCCCTTTCTGGTCCGAAAATACAAATTTATGTCCAATTTGATCGGGTGGTATAAACATTGCCGAAAAGTCCGGATGAAATCGAGGATCGGGGAGACCCTTATATCATTCTTCTCCAAAGTTTATAATTGTGTTTCAGGTTCCGCGTCTGGTATGAAAATACAGATTTTAGTCCATTTTTGTGGAGTTGTACAAAAATCGCCCTAAAATATGATAACAGTATTCTTCTCCTAAAATATATAACAGTGTTTCGGGTTCAAAAATACGGATTTTGGTCAATTTTGTGTCGTGTGGTACAAAAATCGCCCGAAAAGTCCAGATGAAATCGAGGATTGAGCGAGCTTTATATAATTCTTATCATTAATATATAACAGTGTTTTGGGTTCCGCATTAGATTTCAAACACTTGCAACCGTCAGGTCCAAAAACACAAATTTTGGTCAATTTTTGGGGAGGAGTATGAAAATCCCCCAAATAGAATTTTTGACCTGGAGACCCTTATAGAATTCTTCTTCTAAATTTATAATTGTATTTCGGTTTCCGCGTCAGATTTCAAACACTAGCCATCGTCTTGTTCGAAAATATGAATTTCGGTCCATTTTAGTCGGGTTGTACGGAATCGCCTGAAATGTCCAAATGAAATCGAGGACCATGAGTCTCTTATAACATTCTTCTCCTAAATTTATAACTGTGTTTCGGGTTCCGCGTCAGATTTCAAACACTAACCATCGTCTTGTTCGAAAATATAGATTTCTTTCAATTTTTGTCTAGTGGTACGAAAATCGCCCGAAAAGTCCAGATGAAATCGAGACCGGGAATCCATTATAGCATTCTTCTCCTAACTTTATAACAGTATTTCAAGTTCCGCGTCAAATTTCATACACTAGCCTTCTTCTGGTCCGAAAATACATATTTCGGTCCATTTTTGTTAGGTGGTACGAAAATCGATCCAAAAGTACAAATGAAATGGAGGACCCGGAAACCCTTATAGCATTCTTCTCCTTAATATATAACCGTGTTTCGGGTTCCGTGTCAGATTTCAAACACTAGCCATCCTCTAGTCCGGAAATGCATATTTTTTTTAATTTTTGTTGAAGGGTACGAAACTCGCCCGAAAAGTCCTTATGAAATCGATGACCGAGATACCCTTATAGCATTCTTCTTCTAAATTTATAACCGTGTTTCGGGTTCTATGGAAGATTTCACTAAACACTAGCCATCGTCTTTGTCGAAAATATGGATTTCAGTCCCATTTTGCCGTGTGTTACGAAAATCTCCCGAAAAGTCGAGATGAAATCGAAGACATGGAGATCCTTATAGCATTATTCTCCTAAATATATAACAGTGTTTTAGGTACCGTGCAGATTTCCAACATTAGCCATCATCTGGTCAGAAAATACAGATATTGGTCAATTAGTGTCGAGAGGTACGAAAATCGCCCGAAAAGTCCAGATGAAATCGAGGACCGAGAGACCCTTATAGCATTCTTCGTCTAAATTTATAAATGTGTTTCGGGTTCCACGTCAGATTTCAAAACACTATTCATCATCTTGTTCAAAAAATACGTATATTGGTCCATTTTAGTTGGGTGGCACGAAAATTGCCCGAAAAGTCCAAAAGAAAGCGAGTACCGGGATACCCTTATAGCATTCTTCTCCAAAATTTATAACTGTGTTTTGGGTTCAGCGTCAAATTTGGAACACTAGCCCTCGTCTGGTATGAAAATACAGATTTTTAGTCCATTTTTGTCGGGTGGTACAAAAATCGCACCGAAAAGTTCAAATGAATCGAGGACAGAGAGACCCTTACAACATTCTTCTCCTAAATATATAACAGTGTTTCAGGTTTGAAAATACGAATTTCGGTCCATTTTTGTCGTGTGGTACGAAAATTGCCCGAAATGTCCAGATGAAATCATAGATTGAGCGAGCCTTATATCATTCTTCTTATTAATATATAAAAGTATTTTGGGTTCCGCGTTAGATTTCAAACACTAGCGATCGTTTGGTCGAAAATACAAATTTTGGTAATTTTTATCGAGGAGTAATAAAATCCGCCCAAAAAGTCCATATGAAATCGAGGATCGCGTCAGATTTCAAACACTAGCCATCGTCTTGTTCGAAAATACGGATTTCGGTCCATTGTAATCGTTTGGTTCAAAAATACAGATTTCGTCCATTTTTGTTGGGTGGTACAAAAATCACCCCAAAAGTCCAAATGAAATCAAGGACTGAGAGACCCTTATAGCATTCTTCTTCTAAATTTATAACTGTGATTCGAGTTCCGCATCAGATTTCAAATACTAGCCATCATCTTTTTCGAAAATACGGATATCGGTTCATTTTAGTCAAGTGGTACGAAAATCTCCCGAAATGTCCAGATGTAATCGAGGACTAGGAGACTCTTATAAAATTCTTCTCCTAAATTTACAACTGTGTTTCGGGTTCCGCGTCACATTTCTAATACAACCCATCGTCTGGTCTGAAAATACAGATTTCCGTCAATTTTTGTTGGGTCGTACGAAAATCGCTCGAAAATTCCAAATGAAATCGAGCACCAGGAACCCTTATTGCATTTTTCTCCTAAATTTATAATAGTATTTCGGGTGTCACGTCAGATTTAAAAAACTAACCATCGTCTGGTTCGATAAAATGGATTACGGTCCATTTTTGTTGGGTGGTACGAAAATCGCCTGAAAATTCTAGATGAAATCGAGGACCGAGACACCCTATTAACATTCTTCTCCTAAATGTATAATAGTGTTCAAGTTCCGCGTCAGATTTGAAACACTAGCCATTGTCTGATTTGAAAATACAGATTTTGGTCCATTTTTGTCGAGGGGTAAGAAACTCGCCCGAAAAGTTCAGATGAAATCGAGGACCTATAGTCCCTTATAGGATTCTTCTTTTAATTTATAACTGTGTTTCGGTTTCCGGATCTGATTTCAAGCACTAGCCATCATCTTGTTCGAAAATACGGATTGATCCATTTTAGCCGGGTGTTACAAAAATCCCCCGAAATGTCCAGATGAAATCGAGGACCAAGAGACTCTTATAGCATTCTTCTCTTAAATTTATAATTGTGTTTCAGGTTCCGACTCAGATTTCAAACACTATCCATCGTCTTGTTCGAAAATACAGATTTCGGTCCATTTTTTTCAAGTGGTACAAAAATCGCCGAATAGTCGAGATGAAATCGAGGACCGGGAGACCCTTATAGAATTCTTCTCCTAAATATATAACAGTGTTTCGGGTTCCGTATCAGATTTCAAACACTAGCCATTGTCTGGTCCGAAAATACAGATTTTGGTCCACTTTTGTAGAGGGATACAAAAATCTCCCGAAAATTCCAGATGAAATCGAGGAACGACAGACCCTTATAGCATTGTTCTTCTAAATTTGTAACTGTATTAGCGGGTTCCGTGCAGATTTCAAACACTAGCCATCATTTTGTTCAAAAACCCGAATATCAGTCCATTTTAGTCGGGTGGTACAAAATATCTCCTGAAATGTCCAGATGAAATCGAGGAACAAGAGACTCTTATAGCATTTTTCTCCTAAATTTATAACTATGTTTCGGGTTTCGCGTTAGTTTTCAAACACTATCCATCGTCTTGTTCGAAAATACGGATTTCGGTCCATTTTTGTCGAGTGGTACGAAAATCGCCCCAAAAGTCCAGATGAAATCGAGGACCGAGAGACCCTTATTGCATTCTTCTTCTAAATTTATAATTGTGTTTCGGTTTCCGCGTAGATTTTAAACAATAGCCATCATATTGTTCGAAAATACGAATATCTGTCCATTTTAGTCGGGAGGAACGTATATCGCCCAAAATGTCGAGACGAAATTGAGGACTAGGAGACTCTTATAGCATTTTTCTCCTAAATTTATAACTGTGTTTCGGGTTCCGCGTCAGTTTTCATGCACTATCCATCGTCTTGTTCAAAATACGGATTTCGGTCCATTTTTTCCGGGTGGTACTAAAATCGCCGAAGAAGTCCAGATGAAATCGTGAATCGAGAGACCCTTATAACATTCTTCTTCTAAATTTATATGTGTGTTTCGGTTTCCACGTCAGATTTCAAACAATAGCCATCATCTTGTTCAAAAATACGGATATCGGTCCATTTTAGTCGGGTGGTAAGAAAATCGCCCGGAATGTCCAGATGAAATCGAGGACCAGGAAACTCTTATAGCATTCTTCTCCTAAATTTATAACTGTGTTTCGGCTTTCGCGTAAGTTTTCAAACACTATCCATCGTCTTGTTCGAAAATACAGATTTCAGTCCATTTTTGTTGTGTGGTACGAAAATCGCACGAAAAGTCTAGATAAAATCGAGGACTGAGCGACCTTTATATTGTTCTTCTACTTAATATATAATAGTGTTTCGAGTTTCGCTTCAGATTTTAAACACTAGCTATCGTCTTGTCCGAAAATATAGATTTTGTCAATTTCCATCGAGGGATATTAAAATCTCTTAAAAAGCCCAGATGAAATCTCTTATAAATGTGTTTCGGTTTTCGTGTCAGATTTCAAACACTAGCCAACGTCTTGTTCGAAATTTTGAATTTTAGTCCATTTTAGTCGTGTGGTACGAAACTCGCCCGAAAAGTTCAGATGAAATCGAGGACCGAGAGACCCCTTATAGCATTCTTCTTCTAAATTTATAACTGTGTTTCGAGTTCCGCATCAGATTTCAAAACTATACATCGTCTTGTTCGAAAAAACGGATATCAATCCATTTTAGTCGGGTGGTACGAAAATCTCCCGAAATGTGTAGATGAAATCGAGGAACAGAAGTCTCTTTTAGCATTCTTCTTCTAAATTTCTTACTGTGTTTTGGGTTCCGCATCACATTTCTAATACAAGCCATCCTCTGGTCCGAAAATACAGATTTTAGTCCATTTTTGTCAGGTTGTACGAAAATCGCCTAAAAAGTCAAACTAAATCGAGCACAGGAAACCCTTATTGCATTCTTCTCCTAAATTTATAACAATATTTCGGGTTCCACGTCAGATTTGAAAAACTAACCATCGTCTGGTTCGAAAAAACAAATGTCTATCGATTTTTTCGGGTGGTACGAAAATCGCCAAAAAAGTCCAGTTGAAATTGAAGACCGAGAGACCCTTTTAACATTCTTCTCCTAAATATATAACAGTGTTTCAGGTTTCGCGTCAGATTTCAAACACTAGCCATTGTCTGGTTTGAAAATACAGATTATGGTCTATTTTTGTCGAGGGGTACGAAACTCGCCTGAATAAAATGGATCGAAATCGGTATTTTTGAACCACCTGAATAAAATGAAAAGAAATCCGTATTTTTGATCAAAATGATGGCTAGTGTTTGAAATCTAACGTGAAACCTGAATCACAGTTACAAATTTAAAAGAAGAATGCTAGAAGGGTATGTCGGTCCTCGATTTCATCTGGACTTTTTGGGCGATTTTCGTATCCCTCTACAAAAATGGACCAAAGTATGTATTTTCAGACCAGACGATGGCTAGTATTTTCAGACCAGACGATGGCTACTTTTATATATTTAGGAGAAGAATTCTATAAGGGTCTCCTGGTCCTCGATTTCATCTGAACTATTAGTGCGATTTTCGTACCACCCGACAAAAATGGACCAAAATCTATATTTCCCGACACGACGATGACTAGTGTTTTAAATCTGACGCGGAACCCGAAACACTGTTATATATTTAGGAGATGAATGCTATAAGGTTATCTCAGTCCTCGATTTCATCTAGACTTTTCGGGCGATTTTCGTACCACCCGACAAAAAAGTACCGAAATCAGTATTTTTCGGACCAAACGAGGGATAGTGTTTGAAATTTGACGAGCAACCCAAAACACAATTATAAATGTTGGAGAAGAATGCTCTAACGTTTTCGATCAAGACGATGGCAAAAATGCTATAACGTTTTCGAACCACCAGACTAAAATGGACTGAAATCCGTATTTTCGAATAAGACGATGGCTAGTTTTTGAAATCTGACGCGGAACCCGAAACACAATATAAATTTAGGAGAAAATGCTATAAGAGTCTTTTGGTTCTCGATTTAATCAGGACATTTCGGGAAATTTTCTTGCCACCCGACTCAAATAGACCGACACACGTATATTCAAACAAGATGATGAATAGTGTTTGAAATCTGACGTGGAACGTGACACACATTTATAAATTTAGAAGAAGAATGCTATAATGGTCTCTCTGTCGTCGATTTCATCTAGACTTTTCAAGCGATTTTCGTACCCCTCGACATAAATGGACCATTATCTGTATTTTCTGACCAGACAATGGCTAATGTTTGAAATATGAGACGAAACCTGAAACACTATTATATATTTAGGAGAGGAATGCTATAAGGGTCTCCCTGTCCTCAATTTCATCAGGACCTTTCGGGCGATTTTCGTACCACAAGACCAAAATGGACCGAAATCCGTATTTTCGAACAATACGATGGATAGTGTTTGAAATCTAATGCGGAACCCGAAACACAGTTATAAAATTTAGGAGAAGAATGCTATAAGAGTCTCCTAGTCCTCGATTTCATCTGGACATTTCGGGCAATTTTTGAACCACTCGACTAAATAAATCGAAATCTGTATTTTCGAACAAGAAGATGGCTAGTGTTTGAAATCTGAATCGGAACCGAAACACAGTTATAAATTTTGGAGAAGAATGCTATAAGAGTCTCCTGGTCCTCAATTTCACCTGGACTTTTCAGGCGATTTTCTTACCCCTCAACAAATAGGACCAAAATCTATATTTTCGGACCAGAGATGGCAAGTGTTTGAAATCTGGCGCAGAACCTAATAACCAGTATTAAATTTTGGAGAAAGAATTCTATCAGGGTCTCTCGTTCCTCGATTTCGTCTAGACTTTTTGGGTGTTTTACGTATCACCAGACAAAAAATGGGCCGGAATCTGTATTTTCGAACAAGACAATTGCTAGTGTTTGAAATCTAAGGCGAACCCGAAACTCAGTTATAAGGGTCTTTTGGTCCTCGATTTCATCTGGTTTTTCAGGCGAATTTTTTACCACCCAAATGGACCGAAATCCGTATTTTCGATCAAGAAGATTGTTAGTGTTAGAAGAATAATGCTATAAGGGTTTCCCGGTCCTCAATTTTCATCTAGACATTTCAGGCAATTTTCATACCATTCGACTAAAATTGATTGAAATCCGTATTTTCGGACTAGACGATGGCTAGTGTTTTGAAATTTGACACGGAACCCGTAATATAGTTATAAATTAGAAGAATGAATGCTATAAGGGTCTCCTCGTCCTCGATTTTCATCTATCTTTTTCGGGCGATTTTTCGTACCACACGACAAAAATGGACCGAAATCCGTATTTTCGAACTAGACGATGGCTAGTGTTGAAATCTTTACATGTGAACCCGAAATACAATTATAAACTTAGAAGAAAGTGAAAAATTCTATAAGTGAGTCTCTTGGTCTTCGATTTCATTTGGACTTTTGGGCGCGATTTCGTTACCCCTCGACAAAAATGGACCAAAATCTATATTTTCGGACCAAATGATGGATGGTGTTTGAAATCTGACCCGTAATCTAAAACATTGTTATATATTTAGGAGGAAGAATGCTATAAGTGGTCTCCTGGTCCTCGATTTCATCTGGAACTATTTTCATGTGATTTTCGTACCACCCGATTAAAATGGACCGAAATTCGTATTTTTGAACAAAACAATGGCTAGTGTTTGAAATCCGACACGAACTCGGAACACAGTTATAATTTAGGAGAAAGAATACTATAAGGGTTTCTCAGTCCAAACGATGGCAATTTTTGAAATATGGCGCTGAACCTAAAAAACCAATAATTAATTTTGGAGAAAAATGCTATAATAGTCTCACGGTCCTCAACTTCATTTGGATTTTTCGGGCGACTTTTTGTACCCTCGACAAAAATGAACCAACATATGTATTTTTGGACCAGACGATGACTGTTGTTTGAAAATCTGGCGCGGAACCTGAACATAGTTATAAATTTTAGAGAAGAATGTTATAAGAGTCTCTCAGTCCTGGATTTAATTGGGACTTTTCAGGCGATTTTCGTAACACTTGACAGAAATGGACCGAAATCCGTATTTTCGAACAAGACAATTGCTAGTGTTTGAAATCTGAGGCGGAACCCGAAACTAAGTTATAAAATTTCGGAGAAAATTCTATAAGGGTTTCTTGATCCTCGATTTCATTTGGTCTTTTAGGGAGATTTTTGTACCTCACAGACAACAATGGACCGAAATTCGTATTTTCAGACCAGACAATGGCTAGTGATATAAGGGTCTCCTGGTCCTAGATTTCATTTGACCTTTTCAGGCGATTTTCGTACCACCCCACTAAATGGACTGGAATTCGTATTTTCGAACAAAACGATGGCTAGTGTTTGAATTTGACGCGGAACCGGAAAACAAAGTTATAAATTTAGAAGAAGAATACTTATAAGGGTCTCTCGGTCCTAGATTTCATCTACACTTATCGAGCGATTTTCGTACCACCCGACTAAAAATGGACCGAAATTCGTATTTTTGAACAAAACGATGGTTAGTGTCTGAAATCTGCGCGAAACCCAAAACACGGTTATAAATTTTGGAGAAGAATGCTATAAGGTCTCCCGGTCTTCGATTTCATCTGGACGTTGTAGGGGCGATTTTGATACCATCCAACAAAATGGACCAAAATTCGTATTTTCGAACCAGACGATGACTAGTTATTAAAATCAGCCCGAAAAACAGTTATAAATTTTGGAGAAGAATGCTATAAGGGTCTCTTGGTTAGTATTTGAAATCTGTCGCGGAATGTGAAACACAATTATAAATTTTGGAGGGGAATGCTATAAAGGTCTCCCGGTCCTCGATTTCATATGGACGTTTTGGATCGATTTTCGTACCACCCTTCTAAAATGAACCAAAATCTGTATTTTGGAACAAAACGATGGTTTAGTGTTTGAAATCTGACAGAGAAACAAGGAACACAGTTATAAATTTTGGAGAAGAATGCTATAAGGGCCTATCGGTCCTCAATTTCATCTGGACTTTGCAGGCTATTTTCTTACCCTTCGACAAAAAAGGACCGAAATCTTATATTTTTTGGACCAGACGATGCAAAGTGTAAGAAATGTGGCGCGGAACCTAAAAACCAGTAATTAATTCTGGAGAAGTAAGCTATAATGGTCTCATGGTCCTCAATTTCATTTGGACTTTTTGGGAGACTTTCGTACCCCTCAACAAAAATGGACCAACATCTGTATTTTTGGACCAGACGATGACTAGTATTTGAACTCTGGCGCGGAACCTGACAAGAGTATCTCAGTCCTCGATTTAATCGGACTTTTCATGCGTTTTTCGTACCACTTGACAAAAACGGACCGAAATAAGGTGGTACGAAAATCCCCGATATCACCTAGACTTTTCAGGCAATTTTTGTTATCCACCCGACAAAAATGGAACGAAATTCGTATTTTTTAGTCCAAATGATGGCTAATGTTCAAAATATGACCTGAAACACAATTATAAAATTTAGGAGAAGAATGCTTTTTAATTATTACATTAGTTGAACAAGAGACTCTATTTTATTAAATGTTATTATTATATTCGTTATATAGTTTTACTACATAATGAAGATAATAATAACATATAATAAAATTGAGTTGTAAATAAAAGTAATAGTTACATATTAATTTTACAACTCAATTTTTTTATATGTTATTATTATTTTCGTTATTTAGTACAACTACAAAACGAAGATAATAATAACGTAAATAAAACAGAGTTGTCAAATAAATATGTAATTATTAATTTATTTGATAATTTTATTTTATCATATATTATTATTATTATCTTCATTTTAAGGTTTGACTGGCATAACGAAGATAGTAATATCATTTAGAGTTGTCAAATAAATATGTAATTATTCCTTTATTTGACAACTCTAATTTATGATATGTTATTATTATCTTTATTTATAGTTTTAATTGATAACAAAGATAATAATAACATATAATAAAATAGAGTTGTCAAATAATGTAATAATTACATATTTATATGACAACTCTATTTTATTTTCTGTTATTATTATCTTCGTTTCAGATTCCGCGTCTGATTTCAAACACCAGCCATCGTCTTGTTCGAAACTACGGATTTCGGTCCATTTTTGTCGGGTGGTACAAAATTGCTCGAAAAGTCCCGATGAAATCGAAGACCGAGAGACTGTTATAGCATTCTTCCGCAAAATTTGTAACTTTGTTTCGGGTTTCCGCGCCAGATTCAAACACTAGCCCATCTTCTTGTACGAAAATACCCAAAAAGTCTAGATGAAATCGAGGACCAAGAAGACTCTTATATCATTTTTTCTCCTAAATTTATAAATGTGATTCGGGTTCCGCGTCAGATTTCAAACACTATCCATTGCTTGTTCGAAAATATAAATTTCGGTCCATTTTGTCATGTGTACGAGAGTCCCTTATAGCATTCTTCTCCAAAATTTATCATTGTGATTCGGGTTACGTGTCAGTTTCCAAACACAAAACATCATTTTGTTCGAAAATACAGATTATGGTCCATTTTAGTCAGGTGGTACGAAAATCGTCCAAAAAAATCTAAATGAAATCGAGGACCTGGAAGACCCTTATAGCATACTTCTCCAAAATTTATAATTGCGTTTCGGGTTCCGCGCCAGATTAAAACACTAACCATCGTTTTTGTTTGAAGATACGGATTTCGGTTCGTTTTAGTCAGGTGGTACGAAAATTGCCGGAAAAGTCCAGATGAAATCGAGGACTATGAGACCGTTATAGCATTCTTCTCCAAATTTATATCTGTGTTTTCGGGCTCCGTTCCATATTTTAAACAATAGCCATCGTCAGGTCTGAAAATAAGAATTTCGGTTCATTTTTGTTGGGTGGAACGTAAATCGCCCCAAAACTCCAAGATGAAATCGAGGATAGAGAGACCTTATAGCATTCTTCTTCTAAATTATGAACTGTATTTTTAGGTTCCGCATCAGATTTCATACACTAGTCCATAGTCTTGTTTGAAAATGCAATTTCAGTCCATATTTAGTTAGGTGGTATGAAAATCGCCCAAAAAGTCCAAATGAAATTGAAGACCGGGAACGACCTTATACATTCTTCTCCAAATTTATAACTATGTTTCCGATTTACCGCTAGATTTCATACACAACCATCATTTTTGTTCGAAAATACAAATTTTGTTCCATTTTAGTCGGGTGGTAACGAAAATCAACTCGAAAAGACCAGATGAAATCTAGGACCGGGAACCCTAGTAGGATTCTTCTCCAAAATTTATAGTTGTGCATCGGTTCTGGCTTCGATATTTTCAAACACTACCATTGTTGTTTGGTGCAAATACAGTTTCGGTCCATTTTTGTCCGGGTGGTATCGACTCCTCCGAAAGTCCCCAGATGAAATCGAGGAACCCAAGAGACCCTTACGCATTCTTCTCCTAAATTTTAAGCATTTTCATATCTGGAAAATTTCCGAAAGTCAGATAAAATTGAGGACCAGGAAACCTTATAGCTTATTTTAGGATTCCTTTGACAATTTAACCTCTCCCTCTTTGGTCCGAAAATAAGATTTTGGTCCATTTTTGGTCGGGTATTACCAATACGATCAATAAAGTCAAATGAATATCGAGGCCGCGCGGGAAACCCTTATAGCATTCTTTCTCCTTAATATAATCTACCGTAAGTGTTTTTGGATCAGACGGCGTTAGACTTCAACACTAGCCATCGTCCTGGTCCGAAATACTATTTATGGTCAATGTTTGTCGTAAAGTCTAGATGAAATCGCATCAAAAAGTCTAGAAATTTCTCCCGAACAGTCTAGATGAAATCGAGGACCGAGAAGTCCCTTACAGGGCATTCTTCTCTAAAATTTTATAATTGTGTTTCTGGTTCCTGCTTCAGATTTCAAACACTAGCCATCATCATTGTTAGAAAATAGGATTTTGTCCAATTTGTTGGGTGGCACGAAAATCACCCGAAATGATCCAGATGAAATCGGGACCATGAGACTCTTATAGCATTCTTTCTAAATTTATAATTGTGTTTCATGTTCCGCGTCAGATTTCGAACACTATCCATTAGTCTTGTTTCCAAAATATGATATCGGTTCATTTTGTGTCATGTGGTACGAAAATAGCCTGAAAAGTCCAGATGAAAATCGAGGAGACGACTAAGTTCATACATATATCATTCTTCTTCTATATATATTATAATGTTTCGGGTTCCGTGTCAGATTTCCAACGCTACTACAAGTAGTCATCATTCTTAGTCCGAAAATAATTTCAATCATTTGTCAGTGGTATGAAAATCGCCCAAAAAGTCCAGATGAAATCGATGACCAAGAGACATTTATAGCATTCTCTTCTAAATTTATGATTGTGTTTGGTTCTCCGCGTCAGATTTCAAAACACTAGCCATCGTCTTGTTCGATAGAATTAACGGATTTATGTCCATTCTTAGTCAGGTGGTACGAAAATCGCTTTGTAAATGTCTGATGAAATCGAGGACCAGAGGAGTCTCTTATTGCATTCTACTTCCTAAATTTATAATTGTGATTTTGGTTCCGGGTCAGATTTCAATGACACTATCTATCGTCTTGTTCATATGAAATCGGATTTGTTTCTTGTATTGTCGGGGATTACGAAAGAATTGAGGACGCTAGGGAGACCATATATCCAGATTCTAATCACAGACATTGGAATAGTATAGATAAGAAAGTAGAAACTGGTATCCTGCTCCGAAGAGTACACGATTTTCGGTCTCGAAAGTTTTTTGGTAGAAGGTACGGTACGAGATAGTGATGCTCTTTGATCAAAAAGTCCAGATGAACCATCTCGAGACTCGAATTTGCTTTTCTCTAAATATATCAATTGTAGTTATCCATTATCGCTTGAGATTTCAAACACTAGCCATCGTCTGGGTTTGGAAATTACATGTTTTTGGGTTCCATTTATTGTTCGAGTAGTAAGATGAAAATTGCCGAAAGTTCCAGAGAATCTGACCAACCGAGACAAGTAACCCTTATTGCATTTTTTTCCTAATATATTAATGGTGTTTTTGGGTTCCTCGTACCAAATTTAAACACTAGCCATCGTCTATTCCAGAATATTGATTAGAATTCCATTTTAGTCGGTTTGGACGATAATAACCCAAAATGGTCAAATGAAATGCCGATGAGACTCTCATAGCATTCTTCTCCTAAATTTATAATTGTGTTTCGGTTTCCGCATCATTTTTCAAACACTAATCCATCGTCTTGTTTGAAAATAAGAATTTCGGTCTATTTTTTTGTTGGGTGGTACGAAAATCTCCCCAAAAGTCCAGATGAAATCGAGTCCGAGAGACCCTTATAGCATTCTTCTTCTAAATTTATAACTGTGGTTTCGAGTTCCTTATCAAATTTCAATACTAGCCATCATCTTGTTCGAAAATACAGATATCGTCCATTTTATAGTCGGGTGGTTGAAAATTCCATAAATGTCCAGATGAAATCGAGGACTAGAGAACTTTTATAGCATTCTTTTCTAAATATATTAATAATGTTTCGGTTTATGCATCAGAATCCAAACACTAGCCATCTTTTAGTCCAAAAATACAGATTTTTGGTCCCTTTTTCGAGGGGTACAAAACTCATCCAAAATGTGTAGATGAAATCGAGGACCGAGAGTCCCTTATAGCATTCTTCTACTAAATTTAAAACTGTGTTTCGGGTTCCGCTACAAGAATTTCAAACACTACCCATCCTCTCGTTCAAAATATGGATTTCGGTCATTTTTGTCGTGTGGTACGAAAATTGCCCGAAAAGTATATGAAATCGAGGACCGAGAGACCCTTGGAGCATTCTTCTTCTAAATTTATAAATTGTTTTGGGTTGCCTGTCAGATTTCAAACACTAGCCATCATCTTGTTCGAAAATACGTATCGGTGTCCATTTTTGTTGGGTAATACGAAAATCACCCGAAAAGTCTAGATGAAATCGAGGACTGAGAAACCCTTACAACATTCATCTCTTAAATTTATACAAAGGAATTTTGCGTTATGCGTCAGATTTCAAAACACTAGACATCGTCTTGTTCCAAAATACGGATATCGGTCCATTTTTGTCGTGTGGTACGAAAATAGTCCCAAACGTTCAGACGAAATCGAGGACCGAGCTACCTTTATATTATTCTTCTCCTTAATAAATAACAGTGTTTCGGGTTCTGCGTCAGATTTCAAACACTAGTAATCGTCTAGTCCGAAAATATCAGATTTTGGTCAATTTTTGTCCAGCGTTATGAAAATCGCCCTAAAAGTTCAGATGAAATCGATGACCAGAGAGACATTTATAGCATTCTTCTTCTAAATTTATGACTGTATTTGGGTCTCCGCGCGTCAGATTTCAAATACTAGCCATCGTCTTGTTCGAAAATACGAATTTCCAGTCCATTTTAAGTCGGGTGGTACGAAAATTCGCGCTAAAATGTTAGATAAAATCCGAGGACTAAGGATCTCTTATAGCATTCTTCTGCTAAATTTATAATTGTGTTTCGGGTTCCTAGGCAGATTCAAACACTATTCCATCGTCTTGTCGTTCGAAAATATGATTTCGGTCCATTTTTGTCAGGTGGTACGAAAATTGCCCAAAAGTCCAGATGAAATCGAGGACAGGGAGACCCATACATAACTTCCTCTCCTAAATTTATAATAGTGTATCAGGTTCCATATCAGATTTCAAACACTAGCCATCGTTTGGATCCGAAAATATAGATTTGGTCCATTTTTGT